>PVLC010006166.1:15111-65133 GCA_004027655.1 Graphiurus murinus | reverse complement strand
GAAGTGCTGTACACTGCCCAGGTTTATCATTTATCAACAGATATAATTCCTATAACTGATTATGGAATGTTAGAAAAATAGAATGTCTGTAAAAGGTTTCCAAATAAAGGGACTGTGGGAAATTACAAAGGGCTGGATGTATACATTAGATATCAGAGTATAAACTTCAGTTTTAACATGGACAAACTTATTGAGCACTTACTTTACCTTGGGTCTGTTGTAATTCAGAGAAAGGCTTTTTCAATTCTGAAATTCTTCGAAATTACCATTTCTTATTCACTTTCATGAATTCATTTTTCTTCAATGAATTTTAGAATTTCTCAGAGTCAGTGCTTCAACTGGCTCTGATGTTGACATCTCCTTTTTCTTCAGTTGTATATCTATTAAGTGAATCATATATCATGTATAAATAAATGTGCTATTTGTTATTTTTAGAGGAAATTGTAATACCTAACATTTTATGGAGTGCCACCTAAATATTTCCTTTCTTTTCCTTAGGTTTCTATGAGTTGTGAAGGAGAAGATGATCAACTCACACATTGGAGGAAATCGCCATGCTAAAACTAGAAACAGACACCATGAAAACTCAAACCCAGAAACAAGGAAAAAAATATCTGGAGGAGATTGAAATTTTAAAAACCCAGAATCCAGAAGAGTGACCTGGAAAGGACAATACTACTGAGAAAACTGACAGTCACATTAAAAGCCACACATCCAAAAGAGATGTAGATCTCTCTTTCTAGAACAAGATAAGTCTTGAGATTATGTATATATACATATATATATGTGTGTATATATATATGCATATATATGTGTATATATATAATCATGAAAGATAAAAATGAAACTCTTTACCAAATGCTTCTCAATTTTGAGGAAAAAAAAATGAATTGGCTAGAAAAGAAGCCACACAAGACCAACGATGTTCTTTGAGAAAAGACTTTGATTGTAGAACAAATCCAGAGAGATCTAGAAGAAGCACAAGCCAGTTGAAGTTGTTTGTCCACATGTATCCCAATGATCAAAGGAAAATGAAGAGATACATTGAACAGAAGGATTCTCTGGAGGAAACACTGTCTCAACTGCAAAAAGAAATTACATGGTTTAGACAGCAATTCATTGCTCACAACAAAGTTGAATAATGATTTCAGGTTTACCTGTGCTATAGGAAGTATCAGTACTTCAAAACTTTGTAATTTTTTTCTCATATACCATATGTGCTTTAAGTTAAATAGTATTAAAATTATTTCAATTTTAGTAAAATTAAAGGATAAAACAGACTAATTGAAATATGATCTTTATTTTCACTTTAACTGATAATTAATTTCAAAAAAGTAATTTTATAATATAAATATAATTAACTTGATTTTAGAGTGGTAGAGCTTCAAAACAACTGTGGAGTAACAGTGACACTAACAATGTTTTAATGGCACTACATCACAAAGATAATCTCCAGGGCATTTCTCTGGTGGTTTTAATACCACTGTAACACAAAAGATGGGATCCCAGCAATCCAAGGTGAAAGCCAGAACTCTCAGTACATGTATCCTCAAAAATTGGTATAAGTATGACCCCCAGATCTTAATGAAAACACTCTCACTTTCTTCTGAACTCAAGCATGGCCATAGTACTCACCAGAGATGCAGAAACATGGCAACCACAGAGAAATTTAAATTTCAATACTATCATTCAGTTAGAGTTGTTCTACAGAGGGAAGGGCAAACACACTGACATGCCATATATTGAGCTTTTTTATTGTCTCCGAAGCTACCCAGACTTGTTCAAAGATTGCAAGCCTGAGGCCATTTTAGCAACAGCGGGTTAGGCAAACAATCAAAATCAGGCAACCCCAGAAAAGCAAGGTCACTGTCTTTTTATAAGCTGGAGCACCCACAGAGCTCCCCTTAATACTGGAGGAATAGGACCTAGATAAGCCCCTACGTATCATGATACTGTCCCCTCTGATCAGGGGACCCAAGAAGCACCCAGAACTGAAAAACAGCAGCCAGGACTAATTCCCAGGAGACTAAAAGGGATGTTTTCCCCAACAGTAGTGGGAGGGGGAGAGTTTGTGTCCATAAGTCATTTTCACTGGCTGACCTTAAAGAAATTACAAGGGACCTTGATAGTCATACCACTAACCCCAACCAATATGTTCAGGCATTCAGGTTACTCAATTTTTTTTTTATATGACCAAGGAAAGAACCCCAAATCCTAAGATCACAGTGACTGCCAGGTGCATTTTAGAGCCTCAAAGATAGCAAAAGCCTAAAGCCTTGCTCTTATACTTGCAGTGGCCACAACTAGTTCCTCTGTTTACCCCCTCTTCTTTGGGACTTGGAAAGGTAAACTCCATGTGCTGCTTCAAAGCCCTATACCTGATGAGCAACCAATACAGCACAGTAAGATAGAGGTAAAAGCAAGATAATATAAGGTAAGATTATTGACCCCTGCATTTTAGTCAACTCACCATCCAGAGACAAGAAGGCACCACCTAGCTAAAAAATAAGTTACTAGACCATGCCTTGGTAATGCTAATAAAAACACGTGAACACAAAAACTGTATTTAAAGGCTGGGGTCTGAGGGAGGGGTAGCAGAGTTCTATTTTCAGGCTCTCCAGAATGTCTTTCAGGAACATTGCTTTTCTTCTCTTCCCTTTTTCCTACTGATTTTTGTAATAATTTTTTTTTAAGGCTGCAACCAAGCTGTTGATTACTTTTAATTTCCTGGTTCAACTTATATTCTTTCAATTGAGGAAAAGAGCCCCCAATGCCCCTACAACCATAACAGATAGATCTAGTGATGTGAGAGGAGTTAAGGTCTCCCAATGCTATTGTATTGCGGTCTATGTGAGACTTAATATTGCAAAGAGTTTCTTTTACAAGAGTGGGTGCACCTACAATTAGGAGCATAAATGTTGACTATCATTATATCCTCTTGATGGATTATTACTTTTATTTGTAAGGAATGACCTGCTTTGTCTCTTTTGTTAAGTTTAAGCTTGAAGTTCCTTTTGTCCAATATGAGAGTTGCTATCTCTGTCTTTGAATCCCATTTTCATGGGTTACCTTTTTCTAGCCTTTCACCTGTAGTTTGTGAATATCTTTACCTGTAATTTGCATTTCTCAAAAACAACATATGGATGCATTATATTCTTTAATCTATTTTTCCAGTTTATGTCCTTTAATTGGTGAATTGTATCCACTGATATTTAGTGTAACCATTGAATGATCATTTTTAATTTCTGTCATTTTGAGTTGTTTTTTTGTGTTTGAGGTAGTATTTATTCTTTGTTGCTTAGTTTTTAATTTGATGGAAATAATCTTTCAGGTTCTGGTATTTATTTTTTATTTCTTCTTTGTAATTCATTTCTTTGAGTATTTTTCCTAGTGCTGGTTTGGTAGACATATTTCAGATTTTGTTTTTCATGGAAGATTTTTATTTATCCCTTGTTTTTGAAAGGCATCTTTGCTGGGTAGAGTATTCTTGGTTGGAAATTGTTTCCTTTCAGAGTTTGGAATACACTACTCCAAGGTTCAGACAGAGTCTCATAGGTTGCTTTAAGTGTCTCTCTCTCCCTGCATTGCTGAGGATGGCCTTGATCCTTTTATCCTCTTGACTCAGCTTCCCAGCACTGGGATTACAGGTGTGCTGCATTGTATCTCCATGCCCAGCCAGTGAACTCTGTCTTAAACTGCTGCTGCTGCCACTCTGGGGAGAATGAATGCGACATGGACTGCCAATGTGATTTGAGAACTGTAAAGCCCATGCTTATGCTCAAATATTATTTGCTAATTCCCATGTCATGTCATAGATTTATAGAAGAAAACACATGGAACCTGCAGTTAAGGAATTAGTAGCTTCAGGAGGAGAATGATTTGAGAACAATTACAATAAGTGCACCACTACAGAAGAACTGCATTAAACACAGGAAGAGGTGAGAGGGGACCGCAGAACATAGGAAGGACTTCACAGTCATGGCAACATTTTGGGAAGATAGGAAATGCTGTCAGTGGTGTTATGGTCACATATACAATGTTCTCAGAAGAGTTCAAGGTTGTTATAGTTAAGTTATGATGATTGTAATCTCATTAGTACATACATCCATTGTAATAGATTTATCTAGATGGTAACATATGGCGATGGGATATAGCTGCAGAAGGTGGCCCTGGGATGTGGCCCTGGGGATCATGCAGATGAGTATATTGTTATATTATGGGATATACACACAACAGAATCCTGTTCAGCTAAAAAAAAAAAAAGAACAAAATTATGCCATTTGTAGGAAAGTAGATGGAAGTAGAGAATACTATTCTAAGTGAGATCTGTCAGTCACAAAAAATAAAGGGTGATATGTTTACCCTCTTATATGGAAGCTAGGGAGAAATTGTGATACAAAAGGGACTTCACACAGAGGAGGAAAGGCTTCAGAGGAGTGATGGAGGGTGGATAGTGCGTGCGGGGGGAGATTTGATGAAGGAATCGTTTCAATTGACACGATGATGTACTTGATTTTGAGTTTGCATTGATAAGTTTGTATATGTACAAACCAAGAGAAAGAATCAACCCAAATTACTAAAATAAGAGATGAAAAAGGCAATATCACTACAGACAGCATGGAAATCCAGAGGATCATCAGAAACTATTTTGAAAAACAATACCCCAATAAAAAGGAAAACCTAGAAAAACTTGATGAATTTCTAGACACATACAACCTTCCTAAATTGAATAAAGAGTATACGGAAAATTTAAGCTGCAGAGACAGAGATAGGTTTCCTTTACAATCTAGTTGTATGCATGACACCTGGAGAAGGTCTGGCTCATGGGTCCCAGGCTGACTCAAGCTAGGAGGTCCCAATGATACAGCAGAGTCCTGCTGCTATAGGAACAATGGCTTTACAGAAAAGCATCTGTGTATGTGACCTCAACAAATGTAATTATCAAGTCTAAGTATGGATCAGTAAGGGCAAACTGCTAGGAAACATTAATTATTACCAAACTCAGGACCAGTTTAATAGCAGCATTGCAGTATCTTTGAACTTCCACTTAATACTAACTAGCATTTTAATGGAAACACTTACTTTTTATAATTACAGCCAGAAGCGAAGGTTAATGTGGTCCGCCCATAGTTATCTTGTGTGTAGAGGTCTAATCTTTCATTAAGGAGGATGTTTACAAGGGTGATTGCTTCATTTTCCACAGCTAGTCTTAGGGATGTTCTAAAATAACAGAGAGATCACTTCATCCTAGGTACTTGAATAAAGTCAAACAGTTAAATTGATACAGTTTACCAATTTAATATCTTGCTTGTCAGTGTAAAATGACCCTTTTCACATAGTAATCTGGGAGATCAGGTATTCAGTTTTGTAAGTTATCTCCAAGTTGATGTGGAAAAACAAGCAGGAACCTCTTGTTTTATGACAGTAATACATAACAGAAGTTGTGAACTTAAAGTCCTTTGGTGAACAATAACTGTGCCAAGGTCAATCATCTGAAGTAAAGATTTCAGTGAAGAATTCCCCATTTTTTCCCTAGTCTGATGTAAGATACCGTAAATCAAAGTGAGGTGCAGGTCATAAAATAAAGGCTATTTGAAGACTTAAAGCAATATTAATACCAGGACTCATATTTCATGATAAGTAATGATTCCAATGTGACACTTCTAGCAGTTGGGAGAGCTAGGAAGTCAACACAGTCATGTGTGAATCTAAAGGCTACCTCTTTTCTCTTTATCACCCACCTTTGGCTTACTTTCACTAAAAGAAATGTTTAAATATTAAGGCTGTTTTTATTCTCTTGGCCCATGTTAATTAAAACTAAAAGCATTATGCCAAAGTCAGGGACACATGCCTCTAATTCCTGTACTTGGGAGTCTGAGAACAGAGGATTGTAAGACTGTGATCAGCCTCAGTGACTTAGGGACACCCTGTTTCAAAATGAAAAATAAAAAGGGCTAGGATGCAGCTTAGTGGCATAATGGTCCTGGGTTCATTCCCCAGTACTACAATGAATGAATGACTGAGTAAGAGAAAGAACAAAAGAAAGGAAGGAAGGAAGGAAGGAAGGAAGGAAGGAAGGAAGGAAGGAAGGAAGGAAGGAAATAAACAAATAAGCATCAAAACGTTAGAAAAGGAAAAGAAATGAGCAGCATCTGGCAATAGCAATTAATACTCATATGGGGTAACCTAAAATCAATATTCTTCAACAAAACATATTTAAAGAAAGAGTAATCCTGCCGGGCATGGTGGTGCACGCTTGTAATCCCAGCATTTGGGAGGCTGAGACTGGAGGATCCGGGTTCCTCAGCTACCTAGTGAGGCACTTGGCAACTTAGTGAGATTCGGTTTCAAAATAAAGAATATAAAAAATAGGGCTGGGGGTATAGCTCGAAGGTAGAATGCCGCTGAATTCAATCCCCAGTACCACAAAAAAAAAAAAAAAAAAGGAAAAAGAAAGAGTAAACCAAAAGACAAAATTATTTTCAACACTTATTTAAGCTAAATAGAAAACTTTTTAAAAAGAAAATTATATCACACGATTAAAATACTATGAGAAGTTTAAGTTCAATATTTAATCAAAAAGTCAACTAAGAGTCCATTCTTTACTTAGGGGATTGAGAGAGGAGGATCACAGTTTCAAGAAAAGCCTCACCTGAGTGAGACCTGTTTCAAAAGAAAAAAATTAAAAACAGCTGGGTGTAGCTGAAATGGTAAAATGCCCTTGGGTTCAATCCCTAGTACCAACAAAAATAATTAACTCATTTAATTAAATATGAAACCCCTTTAGCTAATATAAGATCATATGATCAGTAAAATCAGTTTACGAATAACACACATCAGCCAATATTATAAGGGAAAATGAATACTACTAAATAAGCTTCTTTGTGATGCTCTGAATAATTGTTTTCTACTTAACTAATGGTTTGTGTTTATATTTTTCACTCTAATAATTATAAGTTAATGTTTGTTCACTCATTAATGTAATATTTAGGACTTCAGTGATTATTGAAGTCCTGTTCAATTCAAAAAGAAAAAAAAAATCACACTACTATACCTTCTTCGTTTATCAACAGCATATATATTTGCTTTATTCTGAAGTAAGAATTTTACCATTTGCTTGTTGTTTCTCTTTACGGCAAGGAAAAATGGAGTTTTGCCTTTCTGTAAAAGGACAAAAGAATGGATAATTCACAAGAGCACATATTGCTCAATGGAACTCCATCTTAGAAAAGACTCCGTGGTCAACAGATCAGGAAATCAACAGAGTCTCTTCCTTCTCTTTCCACCGTGCTTTCCCATGTGCTGCTCCTGCCCTGGCAAATCCCTCCTCTGCCTGGAGTGGCCACACACTCCAGCCACTTGATTCCAAAGTGTGTTCATCCCAGGGAATGCTGGAGCTTCTGACTAGGGTAAGTGAAGCCTACCTCTGTCACCATGAAAACACAGACTTCACATACTTTGGAAATGAACTTGGTGGAGGCATACCCTGTTTTTTGACTCGAGATTTGCGTGGTGTGCAATCAGCATTTCTGCAATGTGTACATCATTATTGCAGGCAGCATAGTGGAGAGCTGTCATGCCCTTGTGATCTCCCAGGTTTGGAAAGGCGCCATTTTCCAGAAGAATAGATGCACACTCCTCTTCCTGGTTCTGTGTAGCCTTTTGGGATTATACCAAGAAAGAGATTAGAAACGCAAGAAATTCAAAGTGAGCATTCCATAGAAAGCGCTTTGCTGATGTGTTCTGCTTAAATGACCATCATCCATTTTATTCAAAGAGTTTAAAGCAGATCTGTCTCCTGGTAATGTCATTGGCTACCACCTACCTTAATCAAAGGTGTGCAGCTCTCACTGTCAAAGAAGTCCAGCTCACACTTCTGCTGCACAAGGAAAGCCACTGCTTTTGGACGGCCATAGGCACAGGCGAAATGGATAGGAGTCCTAGAAGAGTATGAAGATTTGTTAAGAAATTAGAGGGTACCCTCTCATATCTGTATATTTATACATGTTCATGGTAGATATTACAGAAAAAAAAAGGAGGAGGAGGAGGAAAAGTAGAAATAGTGCAATTTTACCAAAACTAACCTTATGGTAGGCCAAAAACTGAACTCAAAGCATATCAAAATATACAATTCAGCCGGGCATGGTGGTGCGCAGTTGTAAGCTCAGTACATCAGAGACTGAGACAGGAAGATCAAAAGTTTGTGGCTAGCCTCTGCTAGCAGCTAAGTGAGACCTTGTTTAAAAATAGGAGAATAAGATCTGATTGATGTGTAGCTAAGAGGTAGAACCCCCCCCCCCTCCGTTCCATTCCAAGTACCCCCCTTCCATTAAAGAAAAGAAATTAAATCACAATAAACTTTATGGTGTCAAGAAAAGTAGGCTAGAAACAAATATAAAGATAAGGAGAATTCTGCCAGGCGTGGTGGCGCATGCTTGTAATCCCAGCATTCGGGAGGCTGAGACCAGAGGATCCGGGTTCTCGGCCAGCCTCAGCTACTTAGTGAGGCCCTCCACAACTTAGTGAGACTCTGTTTCAAAATAAAGCATAAAAAATCGGCTGGGGGTGTAGCTCAGAGGTAGAATGCCCCTGAGTTCAATCCCCAGTACTGAAAAAAAAAAAGATAATTAAAATTCATGAAACATTAACAATAAGATAATAAACTCTAGTTAAAAAGGAAAAGAAAATTTCACTTATTATTCAAATGCCTGAAAATAATAAATTTTACCACATTGTGTAAATATTTTTGGCCTATACCATTGTCTATTTGTGCATATGTGTAAGGGAAAACTGACCCCTCATTGCCTGGTGAACAGGTTACAGTGGGCGGCATACCAGTGGCAGGACGTTAGGGGAGCCCACAGCCTGCACAGCCTGGATGCCACTGCCTGCTACGGGCTGGCTGCAGTCCCCACGCTGCACACCACTGCCCAGCCGACAGTCACAGAGAATCCAGAGTGCAAACTGCAGGAAACAAATTGGAGCACTGGGAATCAGCTATACGGTGCCAGGAGCTTAGGGAGATACAGTTGAACAACAAGGTGAGTCTGGTGGTACAGAAGGGGTAGACCTTCCAGGGAACTCCACTCTCCTCCATTGGGAGAAGGAACCAAAGTTCATGAAGTACTTGCAGAAACCCAGCATGTCAACCACTCTGTGATGAAAATGGCTGGCTGATCCTGATGGCCCTGAGGAACCAGGAAACTCTCTTCAGGAGTACGATGGCTCCTCTAAATAAAATACTGTCACATAACTTAAAAGGAAAAAACAGAACCCACAGTCCACATCAAGCCTTCTCTTTAAGCTCCTTCAGTAAAGAACATTTGTACGTGGATTATACTGATGTAAATTGGTGTTGGGTTTTATTTATTTATTTATTTATTTATTTATTTATTTATTTATTTATTTATTTATTTTTTTGCGGTACTGGAGATTGAACTCAGGGGCATTCTACCTCCGAGCTATACCCCCAGCCCTATTTTTTATTCTTTATTTTGAAACCGAGTCTCACTTAGTTGTGGAGTGCCTCACTAGGTAGCTGAGGGTGGCTGCGAACCCGGATCCTCCGGTCTCAGTCTCCCAAATGCTGGGATTACAAGTGTGCACCACCACGCCTGGCAGGTGTTGGGTTTTATTCAAAGAATTTCTTAGCCTTGAAGTTTTAGGGGAAATAATTTTCTCCTTATGCCCGATTCTACCACATATACAACATGTTTTTTCACATTTGAACATTGTAAATAAAATACTGTACGTACTTAATCTTCTTAGTTAAAGCACTCTGGGGGAGGGAACCTGGGGATTGAAGACAGGTGTATTCTACCTCTGAGGAAAATTCCTAGCCATTTTTATTTTTAGTTTTTATTTTGAACCAGGCTCTCATAAGTGGGTAAGGCTGACCTCGAACCTGTGATCCTCCTGCCTCCTCCTCACAAGTCCTAGGATTACAGTAGTGCACCACCATGCCCAGCTAGTTAGATCAGTTTTACACAAGTCAAAAAAGTGTTCTCTGGGCAACTTGTTGTTGGATGGAAAACCAGCTAAAGTTTTGTTTTGCTGCTCATTAAGAAGGCCTTTGTAACCCTGTGCCTGTGGTTCTCCATTGGCTCCTGGGCCCAGTGGCAGTTGAGAGCTAGGCTTCTGTCTCCCCTCCCCTCCCCCACACCTTGTCCCTCCTTCAGCAGCTCATAGGCTGGGGCAGCTGCAGCCCTGGGCCCCAAAGGCCACATCCCCACTCTGGGCTCATTCCTGATGTGCATCCTCACCCCATTCACTGCTCCTGCTTTTCGTCTCTTCATCCACCTCCTGTTCTGAGTCTCTTTCCAGGTTCCCAGTGTCTCCTGCCCCTGTTCCCTGGCCTGGCCTCCTCCTGCCTCATCTCTCCCTCACAGGCTTCCTCAGCATGTGAGTGACCCACAAAAGGTTCAGAGACAGGAAACCTTATTGTCGACCTACACGTGTTATATAGAAAGAGAGGAGGAGAAGGAATCAAGCAATGAAGTACAATGTTAGCATTTGGGGGAATAGTAGACAGGAATCCTTCTAATATTCTTAAAAGTTTCTTGTAGGTTTGAAATTGTTGAAATAGAATATTTACAAAAAATAAATTTTAAAAACTGTATTAGTAAATATTAACACACTGAATAAAATAAACTGTGAATCTATATAGATACAGGTAAATGAGTCAATTGAAAGTTGGCAGAGGAACAGCCACAACTCCACTTCTGATACCAATTTCTGTTTTGAGTCAGCTTTTCCATCCCTGTGACTAGATATATGACAGGAACAACTTAGACAAGTGAAAGGTTTATTTGCTTTGAGAGTTCAGAGTTTCAGTCCATCCTTGGCCAGCTCCAAGGCAGAAACATTATGGTGGCAGCACCACAGGGACCTAGGCATGCTCCGTAACTATGGCAGCCAGAAGCAGACAGAGAGCCAGAGGAAGAGATCAGGGACAAGTATAACCCCAGAGGCCACATCCCCCAGTCTTGCCCCACCTCTGAATCCAGCTGTACTGTAACACATGAGCTTCTCTGGGGGATATTTTATATTTATACCATAAGAATACCTAAAAGAAATGCCAACACATAGAAACAAATCAAATGTCCTTTAACCCCAAAATAAATTTGGATATCACTAAAATGACATTATATTATCAATAGAAGGGAGTACAGATTATGAGAAGCCAGACACAAAAGAAATGTATCCTGGAGTGTATGCAGGTCAAAGTGCTGGAATAGACAAATCTATAGAGACAGAGATTTGTTGTTGTGTGGGGCTGTGGGGAGGAAAAGACTGGGGACTCACATCTAAGGAAGGGGTACAGGAGTTCTTTCTAGAAGGATTAAAAAGACCATAGTATTGATGGTCACACAACTCTGTGACTATACTAAAAAACACATGTGTGTTTCAAAAGGATGAATTTTATAGTAAATGAAGCTTATCTCAATAAACAAAATATAAGTGACAAAGTTTTGAAATTTTAATCTATTATTAAATAGATAATAGATTAAACATTTTATTAAATGTCCAAAAATTAAAACATGACAAAGAAGCCAGCAGTATCCTAGAACTGTTTCCTTAAAAATAAAGATACTCTGTAGCTGCATATCAGTAACAAATGGTCTTAAATTATGATTTTAAAAACATATCACACAGGACACCTAAAATATAATTATTAGCTAATATACAATAATTTTATGGATATAATTATGAAAATCATATTAAAAACACATAAAACAAGCTATAACTAATTGGAGAGATTGGTATACTAAGTTATGAATAGAACTTAATATCATAAAGATGGTGATCCTTGTCAAATTGACCCAATGGCATTTAAAAATCTTTCTATTATACATAAAATATTGGTCAAGACAATTATGAAAAATTCAGAAAGCCTTACCCTATAAATTTTTATGTCATATAGTATGGATTATTGTACAGTAACAGACACAGTTAAAATGATGCCATGCCCATCTCACTGTTATGCAAGGGGAGGGGGGGGTAGCAGAGTGGGACCTGAAGGTCAATACATCAAGGCCTGTGTGCATGTTTGTTGCATGACTGAACTGATGAGGTAGAAAAGAAGAAATAAAATTTTAGGTAGAAAGGAGACAGGGAAGGAAAGGAAAATGTGGGTTTAAAATATAAAAAAACTTCACAATCTTTAGTTTTGTTTTAAAAGAGCTTGTTTATCCTTAAAAAGCAAGGCCCATTCATAATGGACTGGATCTAAATCAGAATTTTCTGAGGTAATTAAATCCTAAGAGAGCTTCATCTTTTGTCAGTTCAATTTGCTTCAGAAAAGATCTCAAAAAAAAAAAAAAAAAAGAAAGAAAACCCAAACAAACAAAAAACAAGAAGTTGCACCTGTTGTAGAAAGAATCCTATACCCTGACAGCCCTGACTTCCTGTCTCCATTCCAGGAGAGTTCAAGCTAGGAAAAAAATTAACATTTTTTTTTAATCCCTAGTGTGAGGGACCACTATTCCTTTTCCTGGCTTTCCTATTCACTGTCTTAATCCCCTAACCCAGTCCCTTCCAGGTGTCATATATAAAAAGGGATTGTAAGGGACCCTGTGCTGTCTCTCTGCAGCCATGCTCCCTGACACTTCAAAAGTGGCCCGTATCTTTTCCTAAATGTGTACCTGTGCTTCTCTTGAATTAAACTTCTGCCTTTTTCCCTGACTGGCACATGCTAAAATTCTTTTCACCACAGAAGCCAAGAACCCACAGAAGTTATTGAGGTGATCCATAACAAATGTAGTAAGTGAAAAGTAGAAACCTATAGTTTATTTCCTTTGTATTTTTTTTATTAGTAGTAAATCCAATTTTTTATTAGATGTTTTCCTGTAATTTGGCTGTCATAACTACTGCTTGTTTTTTTTTTTTTCTTTTTAAATTGAAGTGTTTATTGTTCTTTGTATTTTAGAAAAAAAATGTTAAGCTGAGCATATTGGCACACCCTTATAATCTGCATTCTTGGGAGACTGAAACAGGAGGATTGCAGGTTCAAGGCCAGTCTCAACTACTTAGTGAGGCCCTCCACAACTTAGTGAGACCCTGTTTCAAGGTAAAAAATAAAATAGGGCTGGGGGTATAGCTCAGTGGTAGAATGCCCCTGGGTTCCATCCCCATTACTACCCAGTACCATACATACACACACACACACACAAAACATTTTATATATTAAGATGATTAAAGTTGTGTAATGTATTTTGAAAGTATTTTTTCTGTTTGAATTCAATTTACGGTACTTTTTTTGTTTTTACTACAGATGTGTTTAATCAATATACAGTCAAATATATCAATAATTTCCCTTAAGAATCCTCCGCTTTTCTATTTAGAAAGGATTTCCTCACCCTTAGATCTGTAAAGTCTTGCCTGTACTGCATTCTATTTGGTTTATTGTTTAATTTTTAAACATAAAGCAAATTAAATCTCCCCTAAATTAATTGTGCTGTATGTCTAGTGGCAGAATTTATGCCTCTTTCCACCCATGGGCCCTTCTTGATTAAACTATTTATTAATGTATTTTCCATTTTTCCTTCTTGATTAAACCATTTATTAATGTATTTTCCATTTTTCCATGTATTGGAAAATTTATTCTGAGTTAAAGCCACTAAAGGTAGTTTTCCCAAAAGGTAGCGTCAGGATGGCTTAGGGTAGAGGACGCAAACTCTACATTCAGATTCCGCTGAGGGGCTGGTGCTGTTTTACTTTACCAATTTACTAGCTGAGGACAAGGACAATTTACTAAATGTTTTCAGTTGTCTCAGAGTGTAAAATAGACCTAATAATATCCTAGAGGGTTTCAAAGATGATTAAATAAGATAATACATCCATAATGCCTCATTAGTAAGTATTGAAGATTTAGTTCAGCTAGATGTGGTGGCACATACCTGTAATCCCAGTACTTTGAAAGCAGAGACAGGAGGATCTCAGGTTTGAGGGCAGCTTCAACAACCTAGTGAGACCTTTTTCAAAATAAAAAGTAAAAAAGGGCTGTTGAGGGTATAGCTTGGAGGTGGAATGCCCCTGTATTCAATCCTCAGTACCAAAAACAACCCCCCCTTCAAAAAAAATTTAGTCTCTCTCTCTCTCTCTCTTCTCTCTCTCTCTCTCCCCCTTCCTCCCTCTCTCTCTCCTTTATCTCTGTCTCTTCTCTATCTCTATCGTCTCCATCTCTATCTCTTTCTCTGTACTGATATTGAAACCAGGGGCATTCTACGGCTGAGCTATACCTCTGGCTCTTTTTAAACTTTTTTTTCTAATATTTTGTTTGAAACAGGGTCTTCCTAGGTTTCTGAGAGTCTGGCTAAGTTGATGAGGCTGGTCTTAAACCTGCAATCCTCCTGCCTCAGTCTTCCAAGAATTGGGATTACAAGTGTACACCACCAACCTGGCTTGTTTTCTCTTTACTTGAAAACACGATCGACTGGAGAACCAGACAATCAGAGGCTTTTTAAATGATTTTTTCCTAGAAACTCACTTTTTCTGTGTGTTTCAGTTAGTACTTTCCATAAACAATAGTTACTTATGTCATAGAGGTATTTATTTGTTGTTTGTTTTGTCTCATACAAGATAGATTCTTTGTTTCTATGTCTCATACTTTTTTTTTTTTTTTTTTTTTTGTGGTACTGGGGATTGAACTCAGGGGCATTCTACCTCCAAGCTATGCCCCCAGCCCTATTTTTTATTCTTTATTTTAAAATGGTCTCACTAAGTTGCGGAGTGCTTCATTAGGTAGCTGAGGCTGGCCGCGAACCCGGATCCTCCAGTCTCAGCCTCTCAAATGCTGGGATTAAAAGCATGCGCCACAACGCCCGGTCCCATGTCTCATACTTTAAAGGCTGTGCAGTGCTAAGCTGTCTAAGGTACATAGGTGGGTTTATTAAAAAGTCCTTGGGGTTTGAAACATAGCCCATCCTTGAGTTGACTTTATTGAACTGAGAAAAATCGAACTTATTATGCAGCTGCTTGGTTTCAAGTAACAGAAACTGACTCTGGTTAACATATGCAAAGAGGGAATTTATTAGAAGGATGTGGAGTTGCTCGTGGAATAGAAAGGAGGGGTGAAGGACAAGGGGTTGTAGCAGCTGTGGAGCTGGGGTTAGAGAAGGTGGGTG
Organism: Graphiurus murinus; assembly: GCA_004027655.1. Lineage (NCBI taxonomy): Eukaryota > Metazoa > Chordata > Mammalia > Rodentia > Gliridae > Graphiurus > Graphiurus murinus. The sequence continues at coordinate 50,008 of PVLC010006166.1, read as the reverse complement.
CTGGGTAAGTAGATTCTTTGCAGAAGAAACCAATAAAAAAGATCTTTCCCTAAGCAACTCTTACCTCAAGAAACACATTCTGTGTTCAATTTTTTTTTTTTTTTTTTTTTGTGGTACTGGGGATTGAACTCAGGGGCATTCTACCTCCGAGCTATACCCCCAGCCCTATTTTTTATTCTTTATTTTGAAACCGAGTCTCACTAAGTTGCGGAGTGCCTCACTAGGTAGCTGAGGCTGGCCGCGAACCCGGATCCTCCGGTCTCAGCCTCCTGAATGCTGGGATTACAAGCATGCACCACCACGCCCGGCTCCTGTGTTCAATTTCTTTAAAAAAATATTTCTGCTAAAGATTAAATTTTGGGGGGAGAGAACATTTGTGGTCCCAGCTTGCCCTTTGGCTAGAGGTGGGCAAGGTGATTCAATGACGGCGTCTTGAGAAGGTAGAGGGAATCCCCTGAAGGAAAAATAGGATGACATTCCCATAGGAAAGATATGACATTGCGCTGCACATGCAATAACGTCACAGTGAGATGGAGTCAGACCTGTTGTACATTATGGGAGTCTGAGAGAGAGAGAATCAAGAGAGGACTCCAGGGTCAAAAGCCAAACAGCTGTTAAATTTGTTTAACCAACTCTAACTCCCGGAACTATAACCCTTGCTGGGCTCAGAACAATGATCTGCCATTTCAAGACAGATGAGGATGGGTAGAAGGATCCATGATGTTGATCTACAGGGGTCGTTGAGGTCCAAGCTTAGGGAAGATTCAGTGTCTGAGATTCCTTTAGTCCGGGACCACAGCCACCAAACAAGAGCCAAATTCTCCAGAGATGAGAAATGGCAGAGGACAAGTACCATTGGTTGCTGTCTCAGCTCTAAGACTCAGGCTTTTCTGTTTCAGTCTGATTAAGGCTTCTGAAGTCTGTTTCTTAAGAGAAGAGAAGAAATGGAAACCTGGATTCATGAGGCTGCACCTTTCTCTCTGCATATTCCCCAGGAGAGGTGATCCATTAGTAACAGAGGCAGACATGCCAAGAGCAATAAAGAGGCAGGCTCGCTGGGCTAAGCAGGCGCAGTTAAAGGCTTTCCCGGGGAATCTTGCTCATTCATTAATTCTAGCCTTGGAAGTGCGCCAAGCCGTGTGGTTTCACCACAGCAAGGGGCAAGATCCTAATGATTCAATGCTCTTTGTTTCCTTGCGTTTCACTTTTTCTAGTAAGGCACTTTGAAGAATGGAAAATTGAGTTTTCAATACTTTGTTGTTTGCTAAAGTTAAAGCTAGCAGTAATTGAAGCCAGTTGAACGCTAAAGGAAATAGCCATGGTAAAGCTTAGAACCCCAGGGAGGTCGAAGGACTCAAGTTTGGTGGCTCAGTAGATCCTGCCATTCCTCTTTATTGTGATGAAAACTTTAGTTGCAATTTTTTTTTTTTGAAAATAATGTTATTATTTGAAAGTATGTTCTTTTCCATGTTCTTTTTGGATGGATCATGTGTTAGTGTATATAAAAGTCCTAGGACCAGAGTAATAAGAAAGGGTTTGTCAGTAAAGTATCACCATTATTAGCTTAAAAATCTCAGACAGGGTTGAAGAAACTACAGAATCCTTTTAACTTTAATTTGATGGCCAATTGGACCTTAATTAAGTCAACAGCCCTATCTGATTTTTATGAGCACATCTTGGTCATCTTGAGGAAACGCAAAGCTTCTTTTTGTTGATATATATTGATCAATCTTTTTTTTTTTTTTTTTTTTTTTGGTACTGGAGATTGAACTCAGGGGCATTCTACCTCCAAGGTATACCCCCAGCCCTATTTTTTATTCTTTATTTTGAAACCGAGTCTCACTAAGTTGCGGAGTGCCTTACTAGGTAGCTGAGGCTGGCCACGAACCCGGATCCTCCAGTCTCAGCCTCCCGAATGCTGGGATTACAAGCGTGTGTTGATCAATATTTTGACTAGATCTAACATCTAGACTAGTTCTTGATACAGAGTAGGCAATTTATGAATAGCAAATGAATGGAAAATAGGTCATTTTTCTCAAACAACCCGTAAATTCAGGGGAAAATTGATTCGAACAATGGCATCTGTGATTGAATAACTAATTAAAATCTTTTAGCGTAGTGACCCTGGGTGAACAAAGTTTTAATTTTCAAACTGTTTGTATATGGAAGAATTCATTTGCAGGTGGGAATTTGCTGTTCCTCTAGTTTGAAGAACCAGGCAGCATGGGATCTAGTTCCTACCCCAATGCCTAGTTGCAGGAAAAAGTTCCCCATTTTCAACTTCTTTAGATTTATTTTGGCACTTGATTCAACTTGATTTCTGACTAGGAAAGTGAGGTTCTGTGGCAGTGGTGGGAAACTGCAGAAGTAGATTTAGGATTCCATATTTTGCTCCTCATCTCATGGCTACTTCTTGAATGTAGATAATATACAAAGGAATACCGTAGCTTTCAGACATCCCAGTAAGAAATAATCTGCATATGATAAAATTCAACTTTTTTGGTACTGGGGCTTGAACCCAGGGGATTTAACTATTTTTGCTTTTTATTTTGAAACAGAGTCTTGCTAAGTTGCTCAGGCAGAACTTGATCCTGCAATCCTTCTGTCTCGGCCCTCCAAGTATGTGGATTATAGGCACATGCCACCACATCTGGCAAAAATTCACCTAGTTTAAGTGCATAATTCTACAGGTATGTTTACAGAGTTATGTGACCATCAGCACAATCTAATTTTAGAATATTCTCATCACTTACAAAATAAACTCCTTACCAATTATCTCCTCATCTCTTCTCCCTTTTCCCCTGGCAACAAGGAGTCTACTTTCAGTTTCTATAGACCTGCCTGCTCTGGATATTCCACACACATGGTTGTCGTCTTCTGTGTCTAGCTTCTTTCACTGAGGAAAAAGTCTTTGAGATTCAGCCATGTCATACGATGCATTAGTGCCCCATTTCTTTTTATTTATGAATAATATTTGATAGTGTTTATCCATTCATTGCTTGAAGAACACTTGGGTTGTTTTCATACTATGAATATTATGAATATGGATGGTATCAACACTTGTGTACACATTTTTGTGTGGATATATGTTTTTTTTTTTTTTTTTTGCAGTACTGGGGATTGAACTCAGGGGCGTTCTACCTCTGAGCTATACCCCCAGCCCTATTTTTTATTCTTTATTTTGAAACCAGGTCTCACTAAGTTGCGGAATGCCTCACTGGGTAGCTGAGACTGGCCTCAAACCTGGATCCTCTGGTCTCAGCCTCCCAAATGCTGGGATTACAAGCATGCGCCACCACGCCCGGCTTGTTTTTTTCTTTTAGTTTATGCCTTAGAGCATAATTACTAGATCAGGTAATAATCCCATGTCTAACTACGAGAGGAAATGCCAAATGCTTTCCACACTCACTGCACCATTTTGCGTCTTTATTTATCATGCCTTTATTTAAAGAAAAAATGAGAATCCATTGCAAGGGTTAAGAGATTTCTTTACTTATTGAAGTTAGCACATATATAAAATGTTTTAACACAATATGATTGTCAGCCTTGGTCCTCATAGTTATTCTATAAAGATGACATTATTATATAGCTCATATGGAAGTAAGAAAGATGAGGATTAGAAAACTTCAAGGACTTTGTCAAGGTCACATAGAAAGTGGTAGAGAATTGAGACTCAATATAGTTCTATCTGGCCCAAGAACTGACCTTGTAACATTTGCACCATAAAGCCTTATTTTCTCTTTTATTTAAAGAGGTGAAAAATGGGCATTTGCATGAATTGCACAGGTAAGCAACATAAATAAAATTGAGGGGTTATGCATTCTGGAGCCATAGGGCACCCTTCTAACAGGATCAGAAGGCAGATCCCATGCATAGGTTAATCTCAGTTGGGTATTGACTGATGTGCTCAGGATGTTAGAAAGAGGAGTTTTCCGTTTGATCATCAAATAGGGTTATAAATCTAGGAAAATAGATGGGGAAATGAAACACCTAATTAGCTCACATGATCTGATAAGGGCTTACCACAAAATAAGCAATATGCTGAGTGATCATATTGGGCGTATGTTATGGTTTAGACATAGAATGTCCCCTGAAAGGGCTCATGTATTAATGTTCGGAGGTAAAATGATTGAATGGTAAGTGTTCTAAGCTCATCAACGGATAAATCTATTAATGGGTTAATGGATTTATTGGGTGGTAAGGTAGAGTGACTGGAGGAGATGGGTCACTGAGAGTGTGGCCTTGGGGAATACATATATATATATATATATATATATATATGGAGTCATGGACCTCCTTCTCACTCTGTCTCTCTGCTCCCAGTCTCCATGATGTGAGAGTGGAGTGCCATGTTCTACCTCTCTCTCTCTCTCTCTCTCTCTCTCTCTCTCTCTCTCTCTCTCTCTCTCTTTCTCTCATCTCTCTGTTCCCCACTGCCATGCCCTGAGCACCACAGATATGACATGAACTGAAACCTTCAGAACAGTGAGCAAAAAATAAATCTTTCTTCCTCTAAGTTGTGTTTGTCAGGTATCTGGGGTCACAGTTTTGAGAAAGCTGAGTGAAGCAACAATGTAAGTCTGATTTCCATGATAGCACTCTAAAATAAGCACTGGGATGGTCCCCATTGTGCCAACTAGGAAATACTGGCCTTTGAGTACCAAGTACCCTTGCCCTAGTCACAGAGCTGGAGAAAGTGCCATTGTTGGGATTTAAATTCAGCTCCAAAACCTGGGCCCATAAGCACAATGCCAGGAAATCCTTTGAAAGGCAGCAGCCGCTGTGAAATTTACTGATATGAGACCCCACTATAAAAAAATGGTCTGTGGTTACTTTGAAAATAGAGGTTTTTAAATCTATGTCCAGTAAATGTAATTTTAGTTTTCAACTTCAAAGTAATATATGAATAGATTATAGCTTCTTAGACTTGACAAATGTCACCATTCAATGGCAAACTTTTGGGGATCAAGGCTATGTTTCAAAAGCTGCAAGTACATTAAATCGTTGTGTATAGAGCCAAACCTTTTTTCTCTCAGTGGGGTGTTCAGTTGTGGGATTCCTGGAGAAGCCACAGCCAGGGCTATCTGGGAAGCGAGGTGACCTAGCAATGGTATCACACAGGCCAAAATAACAGTCCACGGGATGTCTTGGGCCCTTTGGTGGTGTACTGGGGCAGACAGCTCAATTCTGCTCCTGGGAGGAGAGCTGGCAGAAGACATCCTTCAAGGCTGGTCTCAGAACTTGGCTGTAAAGTTGCCAAGGGTTGGGGCAGTCCAGGGGAGAGGTCCACGTCAATGACGGGGTTGGTGCAGCCCTATCAAATGCATCCTCTATCATCTAACTCTCATGGAAGACATGGACAGGCTGCTTCAGGATTCTGGGTCATGATTTCTTTGTCTTCTTCCTCATGAAGTTGTTTGGAGGATGAAATGATTCTAAATACACACAGCACTTTGGTGCATTGCTGGGATTGCTGGCAGCTCTTATAGGTAGTTATTAGCAATTGGAAGCACGAACTTTGCAGTCAGATAGGCCTGGTTTGATGCATGGCTTTGGCACTTATTTTCTTGTGTAAAGAAGGCCAAAGATACACAACTATTTAAGCTCCCTATTCCATGGTGTAGGACTATAGGTGGGAAGTGATTACCCAGCCAGACTCTACATGTTCCGTTTCTCCTTGGAATTAAGTGTGGACATGTGGCTGAAGTCTTGATTATTGAATTAAGCTAAATTAATGTTGATTGCACAGAGGCCGGGTCCATGAAACATCCCCTACTCTCTTCTAGCTTCTTTCTTCTCTTTATTTTGCCAAAATATATACTTTGACAGCCAAGGTCGCTGCTATCCTGTTCACTAACTTAGTATTGTTACATATACAAGGAGTAATTTCTGCTGTGTTTATGCAATTACACATTTTGGGAGGGATTTATTTGTTGGTCAGTGGATGCATAATCACACTGGATATGTGCCCTTGGGCAATTATTGGGCAATGGCCTTGGATCTTTAGTTGGTAAAATGGAAGTAAACATGCTTATTTTGCAATTTTTTAATAAGAATTAAATGAGATTAATTATGAAATTTTAAACATGGTTAGGTTGCTGTTATTTTTATTATATATTCAACTATCATCCAATAGCTAAAGTGTCAGGAGACATTTGCAGTTCTTTTATAGGGATGCTTTTATCACAATTACACACTGGTCTAGGGTTCTAGGAGAGCAAGAGAGGGACGATCTCTCTATCCTTGTTATCAATCATTCCCAAAAGCTTTACATTGAGATCCTTTCTTCCTAGAAACCAGGTTTGAAACCTATCTGTGACATCTGGGGATCCAAGGATCTAAGATTTCCCAAGGTCTTGTCTCTACAGAATGAAGTTCCAGGGTTTTCCACAAACCACACTTATTCTTTATTAGGGAGCGGTACATTTCTACCAGAAGCAAATAACAGGCTTCATGATGAAGTTGCCTCTGGGCCTGCCCCAGTGAAGCACCGAGTCTGGGATTGGAATCTTCTGGAAAGAAGGAAGGCAACACATTCCCTTCCAGAAGCTCATACAATGTGAGTGAGATTCTTGGCATTCTTCTTCCTATAGCCACAAAGGCCAGGATAGCCCACATGTTTGCTTTCCAAAGGAAGCATCTTTGGTGCTTTCTAGACCAACTTACTCCAGGGGGAGGAAAAGGCGTTGTTCCTAAGAAGGATCATCTTCAAGTGAGTACAAGTATGAGTACAGGGAGAGGTGAAAAACTGTAAAGGAAACAACTTATTCCTTTCCAAACACTATTCTTTACATTCCATTTTGCCAGTCAGGATGAAATTTCTAGCCCCAGGACCAAACATAATGACTTCCATTTACCTTTCTGATTGTTGGAAATTTAACTTTCCTGCTTTTAAGGAAAGAAAATTATTATTATTATTATTATTATTATTATTATTATTATTATTGTTGTTGTTGTTGTTGTTGTTATTTTTTGTGGTACTGGGAATTGAATCCAGAGGCAAGCTATACCCCCAGCCCAATTTTATTTCTTATTTGGAAGCAGGGTCTCACCAGGTTGTTGAGAGTCTCACTACTTGCTGAGGCTGTCCTTGAACCTGTGATCCTCCTGTCTCAGCCTCCCAAGTCTGGGATTATAAGTGTGTGCCACCATGCCGGGCTAAGAAAATTATTTTATAAAAGCAGTTGTTATTACTTTAGACTGCTTCTTTGAAGGGTTTTAAAGTAATGTTATTATCATTAGTTGGTTGAACTCAGGGACACTCTACCTCTGAATTGTACCCCCACCCCTTTTTATTTTTTTATTTTGAAATAGGGCCTTGCTAAGTTGCTGAGGGTCTCACTAAGATGCTGAGGTTGCCTTCAAATTCATGATCTTCCTATCGCAGCATCCCGAGTCCAGGAGTTATAGGCACATACCACTCACTACGCTGGATAAGTAATGATTATTTTGAAAAGAGAAAACAGGCCGTTGAGTGGAGGGATATAGAATTTTGTGTTGAAGTCTGAGGAAAAGAAGAACCATTCAGAAGATCAGATGAGATCTGATGCTGAAGGAGTGGGAAAACAGCCATAGGTAATATTTAAATAGATGGTTGTGGCTGTTTTCCAATAAAACTTTACTTACAGAAACTCATGGCCTGCTGGGTTTTGCCCATAGGCTGCAGCTTGCTGACCCCTGTCTTAGAGAAACTGACAATTATATGCTGGGAGAAATTGTACAGCCATGCTTCTCTTAGCATTTTCCATAATATACACATCTCAAATGGCCATCACTAGAATGGTTGCATACGTTTATTTATTTATTTTTTGCGATACTGGGGATTGAACCCAGGGGCATTCTACCTCTGAGCTACACCCCCAACCCGAGTTTTTATTCTTTATTTTGAAACAGAGTCTCACTAAGTTGCAGAGAACCTCTCTAAGTAGCTGAGCCTGGCTGGGAACCCTGATCCTCCGGTCTCAGCCTCCCAAGTACTGGGATTACAAGTGTGTGCCACCATGCCCGGCTCTGCATACACTGTTTTGTATTCAGTCAGTGGAATACTATACAGTAGTGAAATTTGATCCCTAGCTACGTACATCAATGTAGACCACTTTTAGACACAACTTGGAGCCAGTGAAGTGAGGCACAGAGGACACATATAACATGATTCCCAAGTTCAGATCTGGCAAATAATTGAATACATTTAGTGGTGTATATACAGGTGGAAGAAACTGAAGAGGAAAGTGGAGGTCAATTACAAGAGGCTTGGAGGGCTTCTCAGGTAGGAAGTGGTTTAAGTTCTGGCATTTAAAAATATCGATCAGTTTTTTTTCTTAAGCTTATCTGGTGAACATAAAAATGCTTTTTTTTTTTTTTTTTTTTCCTGTACTGGAGATTGAACCCAGGGACATTCTATCTCCAAGTTACACCCCCAGCCCTATTTTTTGTTCTGTATTTGGGGACAGGCATAGGGTCTCACTAAATTGCAGAGGGCCTCCCAAGTACTGGGATTACAAGTGTGCCTCACCATGTCCAACTCTAAAAATGCTTATTTTATGTAATAAGCATACACATTTTATGTGCACCTTTTTTGGGTAGATGTGCAGCTAAAAATAAAAGTAGGACTAAGTAACTTGCACATGACTGTTCAACTAGTAAGTGGTAGAACTGGGATTTGAACTTTAGTCTCTGGCTCCAAAGCTCAAAATATTTCTAATCAGTTCTTCTGGGTTTGGGTTTAAGCCAGTGATATTTTATTGTAGCCTTTGCAGTTAACTGCTTCTCTAGGTATACTGAGAACTGAGAACCACACAGCAGATTGGTACAGCCTCGATTTCAGCCAGAATCCGTGGGGCCTGTCAAGTTAATTGGTTGTGACACCCAGTTTCCAGAATGTGTAATTATCAGCTGCATTGAGTGGGAAGCTCAGATGACAGTTAATAGGACATGTAGACAGAAATCTGTGTGTCACTGCAACGGAAGAACAAGCAAAGAATGTAACATTTATCAAAATGCTGATGTACCAGAAAATAGCTCTATGTAGAAGCAGAAGTTAGAGCCAGCTATGAACATTCCTATTTATAATTCACGATTAGTCTCTGCACATCTTAGTCTCTTTTTAACATCCAGATATGAGGGATCACATGTAAACTAAAAACCCCAGACTCTTCTCCCGACTTCAAATACCATCAAATAGGGAGATAGAGATTCAGCATATAAATTCTGTACAGGACACAAACACTCAGTTAATAATAAGTGGAATTCAAATCACCTTATGAGAGTGATTTGTTAGACCAAAATACCAGGCCTATTACCTTGGTCCTTGGAATATGGTAAAAATTATGACATTGGTGATTCTCAATCCTGGATGTAAATTAGAATAACATGAGAATTTTTTACAAAGCCCCAATTTCCAGCAACTCACTCTTAACAGCTGAATCAGAGCCTTGGCAGCTTGGGGTTGAGACCTGCTGTCTCCATGTAGCCGGACCCTGGAGCACAAAGAGGGATTCAGTCACCTAGGGACTGAAGGAGGCGAGACTCATGTGCCACAAATATCTAACTATAAGGCGAGAACTTTCTCCACAATTATTTCTCACATAAGAATAAATCATGAGTTGCATCATTTTCAAGTTCTTACAGAGTTTCTCACGTTATTGGGTACTCTCATTTAGTTTTGTACCCACACCATTCCTTACATCTATCATAACGCTACCTATGCAAAGACAGCTGCTTAGGATTGCTCCGTATTTCAACCTATGTGTCTACATTATCACCTGGTTTCTTTTCCTTCCATTGTCCTCCTGAGCTTCTATATTTGCAGGTCATAGATTGGCCCATAGACTTTTATAAGACCTTGGGAAAGTTACTTCCCCTTCCTTGGATTCAGTTTTCCTCACCTCATAAAACGAAGGCATTGGGTGAAGTTGCTTATTCCCCAAATTACAGAGATTCCAACTCTAACCCTTTATCTATTTTACATGTATACTTTGAGCAAACCCTTTACATCACTTTGTTTTTGCTTACGTTTGCCATTATTCACCAGTTCAGGTTGTATTGCATTCAAAATATTTACTCCCCTTTCTTGAGGACAATTATAGTGTCTCCCCCCCCCACTGGACTCAGAAGTGGATAGCGACTTGCTTTGGCCGAGGAAATGTGGGCAGAAGTGATCTAAATGATTTCTGAGCAGAAATTTTTAAGAGCCAGTTTTTTTTTTTTTTCCATATCTCCTAGTTCTTTGCCATGAAATTGTTAATGATTCAGAAAAGGTGACATAATTTAATCTTCCAAACCTGGCCCTTCTGAAAGTAAGAGTGTACAGTACCAAGAGTTTTAAGGTGTGCTTCTGATAATTACTCTGGGACAATAGGCATGAACTAAGACTGTGTGGGAAAAATTGGATGGATGATTATTCTATAAATAAAGGAAATCTTGTCAGCTCGGGTCTGGAATACAGATGACATGGAACAGAACCAGAAACAACCCACAATGGGAAAAATGAGAGAGACATAACCCTTTGTCAGCCACCGAGCTAATGGGGCCCACTGTTACTACAGAATGATGTAGCCAACTGATACAGGAATTTGTCTATACAGCTGCCTGATGCAGAAAACTCACTGGGAAGTGGTCATATATTGGCCTAAGTGGTCATTCAAGTGGCTGCCAGACATTAAAAGATATGTTCACAGGTATCTGGACCTGCTGACATCTTTATTTTTTTTTTTTTCATTTTAAAATAATGAACATTGCTTTTGGTATCTCAATGGGCTTTGAACTTATGTCCTGGACAGGCCAACTCTTCAAGTGCCCTGCCTTACCTCCAATATTCTTCCAAGGGGGTTCTTTTGTGAAGGTGAGTGTTGATTCATTTGACATTCTACTCTGGCCAAAGCTGATAGATCCAGATGGGATCCTAAGCGTGAGCAAGCTGTAGGCCGGCCAGCAACCAACTTGTTATTGTTGTATAAGTGCCCTGTCAGTCAGACATGATGCGGATAGTGGAGTGTTCTGATCCTCTCTCTTAAAAATATCTGATTTAGAGATATAAGGAGATAACATACCAGTTTGCAGAAGTTGAAAGCCACATAGAAAAAGAGACAAAGTGTATAAGTGCCCCATGCTAATGGTGGATCATAGAGTGTAAGCTAATGAACTTGGGTTGCTGACAATGGAAGAAGCTGCCTAGGCTATTAGAGGTGTTGCTAAGTAAGCAAAACATGTGTTCCAAAATTACATTTTGGTCTCAGGGATGATGTGATAGTGTTTGTCATTTCTGTGTCCCTGTGAGACTTGATTTGCCTTGTTCCTGGCTTTCCTATCACCGACAGGAGAGATAAGAACCTCTAGATAATAGTATATTTACCCTAGCATAAACTTCATGAAACACTGTTCCTTCCTAAATAAAAAAAAAAAAAAATTCTCAAAAGACAAACAGCACTTTGAACACAGGCAGGCCAGGAAGGACAACCAAGAACAATTACAAAAAAATTTGGTAATTGGCAATAGCAAAACCACACATGTAAAGTTAAAATATTCTATTTCCTTAAGGAGCTTCTGGGTCCAAAACAGCAAGGTCTTTTCAATATTTGACTATATGAAATTATTTTACATTGTAATGGACTTTTAATTTTTTCGGATATAATGATAATTTTTTTGTTTTGTTTTGTTTTGTTTGGAGGGGAGACGGATTGGCCTGAATCTTCTCATAAAAAAAGCATTTCCTATTACTTCATGTGGTTTGTCCCACATCCAGGGTGTCCTTTGTATTGTGCTTCTGACCTAATACTCTTGTTTTCTTGTGTCTCTAAAACTGTAGCTTAGGAATGATGAGGCTATTTCTCCCTAGCTTATTAGGACAGGGACACAGCTACAGCAGAACTCCATTAGCACTGGAATTAACTCTTACATCCCCATAGAAAGACCCAGGTTATTGGCTAGCTTGTTGTTTTTTTTCAAGTATTATAATGCCTTAGAATAAAAGAGGTGTCACAGATTACTGAACCTAAGAGCATGAAGGGTAAAATTATACCTTGTAGCCACATGGCTAGAGAGGGGCATAGATGGGATAAATTCCAAGTAGATGGACAGTCTACCCAATGCTCTTTCTCCACATCAGATTGTCATTTCCCCTTACAGATTTTACCTTTGTAGATTCTAATTTATCTCTTCAAATGAAATATTTTGGCTTGGGTTTATAAAAAACTTCATTTGTTTTGCACCTGTGTTCCTTTCTGTTATCATTTCTAATCCCCATAACAGTTGTATATTCCAGGTACAGTGCTGAGTACTGGGATACAAAGGTAAACAAGACACAATTTTTATTCCTAAGAAATGACAGGAAGCAGAAAATAGACACCACAATTCAACATATTAAGTGCTGTGGGAACCCAGAGAGGAAATTAACCAGTGGGCTGTTGGCACTAAGGAAACAATGCTTTCTCAGATGAAATTACATTTAGAAGGATATATAGGAGACAGTGAGATGGGTAGGGTTGGGAGGAGCACATACATCAAAAAGCAGCTTGCACAAGAGGTCATAAAAAATGGTGACAATATGAGGGTGACAAAAGTATATGTTGTGAAGGGAGATCTGTGCTGGATGCACTTGGATAAATAGGGCTAGGGAATGTCGGGCCGTACTTGCCTTTGGGAAGTTGTTTGGTTTTTCTATAGATGATATGGACAGAAGGTCTACAAAGAGAGAGCAGAGGTGGAAACAGAGGGACCAAGAGGGAAGATGCAACATATGATTAAAGGGATAGAGATCCAGATGGTCAAACTATCATCTGGACAGTGGATTAAGCTGTAAGCTCAAAATCTGTTTCCTTCCTTCCTTCCTTCCTTCCTTCCTTCCTTCCTTCCTTCCTTCCTTCCTTCCTTCCTTCCTTCCCTTCCTTCCTTCCTTCCTCTCTCCCTTCCTCCCTCCCTTCCCTCCATCCCTCCCTCCCTCCTTCTTTTCCTTCCTTCCTCCCTTCCTTCCTTCCTTCCTTCCTTCCTTCCTTCCTTCCTTCCTTCCTTCCTTCCTTCCTTTTTATTTTTTAATATACTTGGGATTGAACTCAGGGGCATTCTATAACTAAGCTACACTTTTAACCCTTCTTATTTTTAATTTTGAAACATGATCTTGCTAAGTTGCTGAGGGCCTTGCTAAGTTTCTGGCCTCAGATCTGCAATCCTCTTTCTGTGGCCTCCCAAGTACTGGGATTATAGGTGTGTGCCACCATGCTGGGCTCAGAATCTATCTTGAAAGGGTAACTTTATGGGTTTAAAGAGAGATAAGAACCAAAGATGTTTCTGCAGATGCTAGTTTGGGGATTTGAGTGGATGATAAAATGATGAGATGTGATGAGAGCAGAAAGAGCAGAAAAAACTTTGGGCCAATATGATCTACAATTTAGACCTGTCTCAAAGAAGTAATATTTGAAGGGGTAGCTATAATTTGACTTTCAATTGCTAAGAAGAGTCCAGAAAGAAGAAAGAAGAAATTTAGCATCTCTGTTTGGGTCCTAAGTTTAAAAGGAGATAAAGGTACTTGAGTGTTTTTTCCAAATTATCCAGACCAATCACAGAAGAAAGAAAGAGGAAAGGAATTTGGTAAGTTTTAGTACAGTGGAGGGCAGAGTGAGGTACTTTAACTTCAAAACTTGTGATCTTCAAGTGAATTATCTTTCTGAAACACACTTCAGGTGTATTGTGACAATTAGAAGAGACATCTGAAAAGAAAGTATGTTAGAAATATGGGCTACGTTCTACTGAGTTAAAAAGAAATAACTCCCCAAAATGCAGTGGCTTAGGGCAAAAGACATTATCATTCATTCAATAACCTAGTGGAAAAGACCAAACGTCTTCATTTGACATATGAGAAAAGAGCAAGAGAGAGAGAACGATAGCTGAGACCTTTCAGATTCTCACATCTGATAGTCTTTTTTCCATCACACTGTGGAAAAAGAATGCTTCCCACAGAAATGTCATCATGTCATTCCCACACACAGACCTAGTGACCCTACCAGAATGGAGTCCTGAAGATAAAATATCTGCAGATTTATTTGACCTATTCCTTTCTGCTACATTCTCTGGGAAATGGGGGAGGAGAGAATTTATTCCCCACATCCTCTGTTTCATTGAGGATAGGGCAGGCTAGAGTTTAATACCATGGCCTATGGAGCTAATGTGCTAGGACAACATCATAATTGGTCTGAAATTCTAGTGCTACCTCCCTAGTTGCCAGCTATGTAGACCTAGACAAGCTAGCTAATGTTTCTGGACTTCAGTTTCCTTACCTCTAAAATGAGGATAATAATGGTACTTATTTGAAATGGTACTTATTTGTGAAGATTAAATTAAATAATACACTTAAAGACTTTAGCACACTGCTTAATATGCAGCAAATATGCATGTTTTACATATTTCCAATTATTAATGACTGTTTTAGGAACTCCAGACTTTTTACTTTCTATTTTTGTACATGATGGATCCCACAACTCATCACTCTAAGAAGCTGATTTAAAGATAAGTACATATATGTACATACATATATATGTTTACTGGTTTTGTGAATATGGAGGATGGGACTGTTCTGTGCAGATGGGTGAATTCTAATCATATCTAAAAGCCTATTTTAAAGCCATAAAATTGCTTGTATGGAGTACAAGGGAGTTAATTATAAACTTGAAGAAAGATGTGGATTTCTTTGGGTACTTTTTTATTGGTGTATAAACTACATTTGGTAAAATGAGGAAATTTTAGGTTTGTAGCATGATGAACTTTTAGAGTAAACACACTGCCTAACACCCAACCAGATGAAAACAGAGAATGTCAGCAGAACCACCCTCCCCCAGACCTCCTCACCTCCCACTGAAGGTGACCACTGTACTGGTTTCTGTTACTATAGGTTAGTTTTGTCTTTCTTTGGATTTTATGTAAAAGGAATCATAGGAACTATATTTTTGTTCACCGTCATGTTTTTCAAATTTATTCATACCATTTGGGTATAGCAATAATTTTTTTTCTTTTTTATTGCTGTGCTATATTCTATTGTACGAACATACCCCCACAGTTTTATTTTCTACTATTTATGGATGTTAGAGTTCTTTCCCACTTTTGGCTTATGCCATAATACTTTTTTGAACACTTTTGAGTATATCTTTTGCAGAAATATGTACAAATATGTGTTTCTGTTGAAAATACACTCAGGAGGAATTACTGGGTCATAGGATACATATCTATTCAAGTGCAGTAGATAATGTCAAATAATTTCTGAAGTAGTTGTATCAACTTACACTGCCACCAACAGGATATGAGGGTTCTAGTTCTCTGAATACTAATACTGATTAATTCTGTTGTTATCCTTAAAATTTTAGTCGTTTTAATGGATGTGTAATATTTTCTCACTGTGGTTTTAATTAGCAGTTCTCTAATGCCTCATGGTAGTCATCAGTTGTCATGGGCTTATTGCTATTTGGATAATCTCTTTTGTGAACTTTCTGTTCAAACCTTTTACCTACTTAAAAACTGTGGTTTTCTTTCCTTTTAATCATAAAGTAGATTTAAAAAATAAATTCTGAATACAAGTTGTCAGATTTATTTATTGTAAATAAATTCTTGCAGCCTTGGCACTTAGTGATACATATATTTCAATAAGATATCTATATATCTATGTCTACATATTTCATACACACACACACACACACACACACACACACGCGGTATGCTGGAGATTTAATCCAGAGGCATTCTACCTCTGATCTATACCCCTAGTCCTATTTCACTTTTATTTTGAAACAGGGTCTTGCTAAGTCACTGACGGCCTTGCTATGTTGCTGAGGCAGGCCTGGAACCTGCAATCTTCCTGTCTCAGCCTCCCAAGTACTGAGATTACAGATGTGAGACACCACATCTGGCTCTTAGTGATACATGTTGCTAAACAGAAGTTCTTAATATTATTAAAGTTGATCAGTGTTTTCCTTTATGGTAGTGGTCCTGTTTCCTGCATAGTAGGTTACTTGTGAAACACAGCTATTGATGTGGATTGGTGATATAAATGAATAGGAAATGATGAAAGTGCTTGATTAAACTGAAGTCCGATTAAACTTTTGAGGTCATAGGAGAAGAACATCCCAAGGGCTAGGAGGTTGTGACTTTGAGAAAGGTAATTCACATTAGAACAAGGAAACATTGAAGAGACTATGGAAGTCTAACGTGGGAAAGGATATTCTTTATTTTGCAGAACAGAGACACTTTCTAAAATTTTAACCTCAAGACAAAGCTCTGGATAGGGGCCAGAGTTATGGTTTGATTTTTCATTATCTTTTAATATTTGGGCCCATTCTATGACAAGGTGGTACAGGGCTTGAAGTCTGAGCGGTTGCAGATGGAGCAAAACCAAACTTAAATTGTTTTCAGGATCTACCAAGTAAGCTGGGGCCAAGTTTCTATGCATTATATGCTTAGTAAATACCCCTTCCTTTCCTGCTACATAATTATATTAACTTAAATAACAGCATGGGTATGATTTGGAATGGTGCTTGGATGAAAGCCCAAATAAGGTTTCTTTTTGTTGTTGTTTTGTTTTCAAGAATGAATCGTAATTTCTCTTTTATTTTCTTTAATGTCATTCATTTAATTATGGTTTTGTAATTTGCTATTTAATTTAAAGTGCTACCTGTTGCTTTCATATAAGTTATCTCATTTAATCTCCCTCACAAAAAATGTGTTATCACTGATTTATAGATTAGAAAATGAAAGCAAAGTTAGACGAAATAACCTGCCCAAGGACCCTTGAATAGTAATAGAGTATAGATTTAAGGTATCTTTTTATTATGAAAGGCTCCAGTCACAGGCTTGGATTTTAGGATCATGAATGATCTGCAATAATAAATTCTATTTAGAGAAACGGTGACCCACAGGTCAAGTCTTCAGTAAAATTCTTGGTTGCTCAATCATTATGAAAACTTAACCAAGGCAGTCAGTCTCTATACCTCATTTTCCTTAATTGTACAATGGGATAAATAATGTTTGACTTAAAAAGTTGTTCTGAACTTATATTCTTTCATCCTTTCATGCACATATGCATTTAATCACCTACAGTGAATGAATGAATCAATGAATGGGTGAATGATGCCCTTTCTCAAGCAATTACAACTTGGTCAAACTTTCTCTGTAATGCAATACTTAGTGACTGCTCTGTGGTTTAATAGATTTAATGTTACCCCTTTCCGCTCCCATGTCCTACCTCCAGACCAGTTCAGTCAAGAATTGGTCTTAGGCCGGGCGTGGTGGCGGACGCTTGTAATCCCAGCATTCGGGAGGCTGAGACCGGAGGATCCGGGTTCGCGGCCAGCCTCAGCTACCTAGTGAGGCACTCCGTAACTTAGTGAGACTCGGTTTCAAAATAAAGAATAAAAAAATAGGGCTGGGGGTGTAGCTCGGAGGTAGAATGCCCCCGAGTTCAATCCCCAGTACCGCAAAAAAAAAAAAAAAAAAGAAAAAAGAATTGGTCTTAGGTCACATTCAACATGCTTTTCTATATTTTTAGCTTTGGTCATGCCCATCCTTTTTTCTATTAGTGCTTACTTTTACCAAGAAACCCCTGCTATGGTAAAAGTAACATGTAATTTTATTTAGAGAATTAATCCTCTCCCACTCTTGTCTGTATCATTTGGGCAGAGATAATGCTGTCTAATCAGTTGACCACAGTGATTGGCTCAGGGATGGGCAAATTGCACAAGAAGAGCCAATCTGAGGGAACCCAAGGATTTATTTGCTAGAATTAATGGAAAAGAGGGCTCCTTAGTGATTCCTCTTTCTAAGCCCATAACATGTAAGTTTGAAGTTGCTGGAAACCATTTTTGCTGATTCCAAATAAGAACTTACCTGAAAAGGCAGCCAAGTGGAGAGGATGCTGAAGCAAGAGCTAGCAAAATAGGCACTCTTTTAATGACATTTCCTTCCTTCCTTCCTTCTTTCCTCCCTTCCTTCTTTCCTTCCTTCCTTCCTTATTTACTTCCTTCCTTTCTTCCTTCCCTCCTTCCTTCCTTCACTTTTTTTCTTTCCTTCCTTCCTTCCTCCCTCCCTCCCTTCCTTCCTTCCTTCCTTCTTTTCTTTGTAATTCATATGAGGGATTGAACTCAAGGACATTCTACCTCCGAGCTACACCCCTAGCCATTTTTATTTTTTATTTGGAAAGGATCTGACTAGGCTGCTATGATATGTTTTGAGGCCCATGATCAAGCGGTTCCTGAAGCCTTGCACATTCCTTGGATGTATCAATGATAGGTGGCAATAATTGTTTGAACCATTTTGAGAAAGATTTGTTACTTGATGTTGAAGGAGCCCTGATGATTACAGGGGCCCAGTGCACTGGTCCTATTTCCAGACATCTGTTCTCATCAACATCCTGTTTAGGAATTCGATACCTGCTGATGCACTATGCTGTGCCGCCAAGTGTGGATGCTCAGAAGCTCTGGGGGCCAGGGAGCTCTGCCTGCAGAATTATCAGCAAAATAGATGTTCATGATGCATGTCTCCGGAGGCGGTGGTAGGTGCAGTTATAAAATTAGACTTCAAATGAGCATGAAAGACCCAAGCTATAACTTGACTTAGCCAATTCCAAATCCTTGCTAAAATTGCCTGCTTAAAGCTCAAATCCTCGAAAACAAAAGCAGACAATTGTTTTGCATCATGTGCAATCTGTCGCACAATCTGTCCTTCGATGGCGCTTCCTTACCTTTTAATTTTTAACTGGATACTTAAGATGCATTCAAAGTCTCAGATCATCTGTTCGTTTGTTCAGCATCCACTCTACATTAAGCACTGAGCACTGGGGACATTCTGGCAAGATATAATGCCTGTCCATATGGGGCTCTTGTTCTGGTTATAGCTTCTTAAATTCATAGCCTCATGTGGCATCTGTATCTCTGTTTGTGTTTGTGTGTGTGAGTGTTTGTGTGTGCTTGCAGTGTTAAAACTCTATTTAGAGGCAGGCATTGGCAGGAGAGCCACTTAAATAATCACAAATACTTTAAAACTCTAGGACCCTGGCCAATAAAAGACCTGCAGAAGCGATGACTGAGAATCCTCTTGCTGTTGCGGTAGCTTTGTCACCAGGGTCTCTGTGTCTGCCTTTCCTAGAGGGAGAGTTGCCTAGGCAGGCTCCCATAGCACACAGGCTGGGTTTAGCTCTCAGATTCACTGATGTACATCCCTAAGCAAATCATCTTACTTCTGTAACACTCAGTTTTTGCCTCCGCAAAATGGGGTAAAATATTTACTGATTTGGGTGATTGTAAGGATTAAGTGAGGCTGAGTATTTAAGAATTAAATACTGAGCCTGCTAGATAGTCATTCCTCAGTAAATGATAGCTATTCCATGATTCCTGACATTCTGATATGATTAGGAAGACTAAATATAAGACACTATCTACTTGTGCTTCCCGGCTAACTCATCCTTAAGAATTTTGTTGCATTATTGCTCTTCATTCATCCTGATCTTGCCTTTATTATAGTCAACATTACAATTTTCCCATTCACTTTTCTGTTTTCTCCATTAAGACAAGCATCCTGTATTTATTATGAAGTTATCACCAATACTTGGACCTGTGCAGAGCTCATTAATTTTTCAATTTAGCAGATAGATATTTAAATAATTTACATTTGAAGAAATTTTCTGACCCTTTGTTGAGCATAGACCTTAGTGGGTCAAATGCAAAAAGTGACTAGTTGTATTACTGCACTGATTCAGGGGAGAATTCATGGTAACATAAGCTGGTGGTGGAAATAGAAAAATGGTTCCTATTCAGGATATACTCTGGAGGGTAGGGACATACATCTGGAAGAAAAAGAAAAATAATAACAACAGATCAAATAAGAGTAATAAGGAGGAAATTAAATTTTAAAAAGTTGTTTTATGATGATCAATTGAGGAAGTGGATTTTGTTTCATAGTAAATATCTTTGGCCTATAGATGGCTCCATTTTCTTAAAGAAAGTTGAGGGCTTTAAATATACTAGAAAATTTCTGTGCTGTGGTATGTTTGGCTTTCCCAGACTGATGTTATGGCTGCACCTTAAACTTATAAGCAGTTTTGACTTTCTTTGTTCAGATGGAATTATATGTTTTGGCTCACATTTCAAGATAAATTCTTCATTCTGAGCCAGTATTTAAGAACCACGAAGAAACTTGAGAGTCCAGCCTAAGCTTGTGTAGATTGGTCACCTTAACGGATCCCCAAATCTTTTCATTCACTCACTCATTCATTTACTTAATGAATGACTGTTGTGTTCCAGAAACACTAGTAGAGGCAGTGAAGAATAAAAATGCTATTAATAAAAATGCTTTTCCTTTCTGCATCCCTTCTGATTTAAGTAAGAATACCAAGGTACAAGTTCGTGGATAAAGTTTATTAAACATTCACCACATGTGAGGAATAGCCTCTTATCCTTTTATACTCAGCCATCCTACTTCATACTCAGAGATTCAATACACCACAGAGAAAAGTATTTGAAAACAAAATGTGTTTGTACTGACCATATACAACCGTTTTTTAAAATTATTGTTACCTATGAAGTATAGTATATAAGAACTATTTACATAGCATTTACATTGTGTTAGGAATTACAAGTAATCTAGAGAGAATTTAAAGTGTATGGGAGTATATACTTAGGTTATATGCAAGTACTGTCATTTTATATAAGGAACTTGAACATCTGTGGAATTTGATATCTATATGAGGATCTTGAAACTAATCTCTATGGTTACTGAGGGATGACTGTACACCCTCTCATTGAAATCTTCAAAATAGTTCTATGAGGTGTTACCCATATTTTATAGATAAGAAATGGAGCAGTAGAGCCATTAAGGAATTAGTTTGATTTTGACCTGGAATATTCTTTATTTATTTATTTATTTTGTGTACTGAGGATTAAACTCAGAGGCATCCTACCACTGAGCTATACCCCCAGCCCTTTCTTATTTTTTTGTTTTTGTTTTTTTTTGCAGTACTGGGGATTGAACTCAGGGGCATTCTACCTCCGAGCTATACCCCCAGCCCTATTTTTTATTCTTTATTTTGAAACCGAGTCTCACTAAGTTGCGCAGTACCTCACTAGGTAGCTGAGGCTGGCCTCAAACCCGGATCCTCCGGTCTCAGCCTCCCGAATGCTGGGATTACAAGCGTGCGCCACCACGCCCGGCCTTATTTTTTTGTTTTGAAAGGGGTCTTGCTAAGTTGCTAAGACGGGCGGGCCTCAAATCTGTGATCCTCCTGTCTCAGCCTGCCAAGTCCTGGGATTGCAGGTTTGTGCCACCATGCCTGGCTTTGACTCGGACCCTTTATTGCAGACACCAGTCCTTCTAATCCTCTTGACCCCAGGCCATTTTCTCTGAGTTGTACAGACCCGCAAAGTCTGAGCAACAGAGATCACTAGAAGCTTGGCCTTCTTCCTGTGCCTTTCTTTTTTCATTTGCATTTACCTCCAGTTCTACTTTTCTGTACAAATTTTCAGAAAGTGGAATTATGATTTTATTAGAAATTATATGTCAATTATTTCCCCCTTTGAGTTTTTCTTAGTTTCCACAGTCCATAGACAGCAAAGCCTCATTTGTGGTGAATGTGTCTAACAAAAAAAACAGAGAATAAGACTCATTAAAGCCTTCAAGTGGCAGATGGAGTTCCACATAGTTCACAGAAGTGTGCTTGTAGAAGATACAACTTAGTCCCTAGAGGATTCAGCTTAGAATGAGCTTTTCCCAAGGAACTAATATCTATGGGATAGAAAACTTCAAACCAGCCCTGGAGAAGCTCCCTACCTAATCTTTTACATTGCTTCTTTCAGTAAGATCTTTATTCCTTTGTTTTGTCTCTACTCATTCTATTCTGACCTTATAGGTAATTATCACAGAGATTGCTAATTGTTCAAGTCCGTCTTTAGTGTTAGAATGCCCAAGTTTTATCTATACACATGGCTACGCCTCCAAGAACTACCTTTTCCAGCTGTTCTTGCAAGTTGGTGTAGTCATGTTGAATAAGTTCTGCCCAACTGGATAGAAACACAAAGTACTTGTGCTGTTTTTCTGTTTTATCATAGAAATACATGCACATGGGCTCCCCTTGCTGCTTTCTTTGTCTCTGCCATGCAGAAGATGATGAGAAATGGAGCAGTCACTTTCAGAACTGATCTGGAAAGTTGCATGTTGAAAATGTTAAAAGTTGCTTTTAAACCCTTAGACTGTATAAGAGGGAATTGAACTTGTTTCTTGCTTGAGCACTGCATTTTGGTTCTCTTGCAATTGAGTTTGTTTTCTATAATTAATAAATAATTTGACACTTAGGATGGGTTGCTCTCCTAACAGATACATAAAACATCTGTCAGTGGTTTAGCATTTGGTCTGAAGGGGAAGAATACACACACATCATAGCCTGGGTAGTTGGTGATCCCTCTAATGCTTTAGTAAAACAACAACAAAACTCCCATCTATAATACCTTGGAAGACAGTATATGTGCTAATAAAGTAGATCTCTAATAAAGCTTGTTGGGAAATGTTATACTGTCAAAGTGTTATACTGCAAAACCATGAAAGAGAGAGTTAAAGTCGGACTAGTAATCCAAATTAGATCTGCAAAGATGGGGTCTCAGGACTTTGTTTTCTCCCCCTGTACAGATTATTATTCAGAAAATGGAAAAGAACCCAGTGCCAAAGACAGGTCAACAGTGGATTCTTCCCTCATAAAACTATTGCTTCAAACTTTCTCAAGGCAAATACAATTAAATTGAGAGATATATGGATGGGAAGGAAACCTTTGGCTGTGGTTACTTATATAGTAACTAAACTGGAAGCAACTAGGTCAAATGCCTACAAAGATTATGAGGGAATATTATTTCCAAAGAAACCACGGACTTGGCCTACAAAAGTCTGTAACTCTTTAAAAACTAGGCTTATAACTATACACAATATGTGAGTAGGGTTGGGGCCAGTCTATATAGCAGTCTCTATAATGCATTGCATTTAAAAATTATAAATCTAAGCCGGGCGTGGTGGTGCACGCTTGTAATCCCAGCATTTGGGAGGCTGAGACTGGAGGATCGGGGTTCACAGCCAGCCTAAGCTACCTAGTGAGGCACTCCACAACTTAGTGAGACCCTGTTTCAAAATAAAGAATAAAAACTAGGGCTGGGGGTATAGCTCAGAGGTAGAATGCCCCAGAGTTAAAAAAAAAATTATAAATCTAGAAAACAAGATGGATTTTTAAATCTTAAATGCCATACATTATAGTGTTATATATTTAATAATATTTTGTTCTATCTTCCTATTCTGAAAAGCATGCTAGATCCTCCAAAGAAACAGAACCAATAGTGCAGAACTAAGTGTGTGTGTGTGTGTGTGTGTGTGTGTGTGTGTGTATAGAGAGAGGGCGGACTTTTTGATGAGGGAATTGCTTTCATGATTATGGAGGCCGAGAACACCTGTGGTTTTCTATCTGCAGATAGGAGGCCCTGGAAAGCCAATGGTGCAGTTCAAATTGAAGCCCAAAGGTCTGAGAACCAAGAGCACTACTATCTAAGGGCAAGGTGGAAGGAATGATTCAGCTTAAGAAAAGGGAGCAAATTCACACCTTATCTGACATTTTGCCCTATTCAAGCCCTCAACAGACTGGGTAATGTCCACCTATCACATTGGGGAGTATAGATCTTTTTTACTATCTACCACTTTAAACATTGATCTCTTCTGGAAAACGCTGTCACAGAAACAAGCAGAAATAATGTTTTACCAGTTAACTGGGAATCTTTGAGTCCAATCAAGTTAGCACATTCAAATTAGCCATCACCCATACTTTTATAATGACCTGGGTATGTTAAGTTACAATTTAGAATTCTGAGTCCTCTTGGAGCTCTCTGCCACAGAGTGTGGACAACCAATTTTCCTGGAGCACAGTTTATCACCCTTCTTTTCCCAGGCTTATTTCTAGCCTGGATCTAACAGACTTGAAACTCACATAGATATTCTAGTCCTTATGCCCACATCCAAGATGTATAAACAACCCTTGTCTCATCCACCATCACAAACAATTGAAATGTTCAGCAAATTACTATTAATGGTAATTGTGTGGCACACATTTCTGGTAATATGTCTTTGGATAACCTATTATTACCTGAGTTCCTCCTTCTTCTCTCCTCCATTCCACTTTCTCATTGTTACTGTGGCTGCCACAGTCATCAGCAGCAGAAATTACATGTATTCACTAAGAAATTATACATTTATCATGCTGTGTTACAATAATTTGTTTACATGCCTGTAAAATCCATGCAGTTCTTAGAACCAGGGCCAAAGCGTATGTTCATGAATTCCAGTGACAATTACCTTGCTTTACACATAGAATGCGTTCAGTGAGTACTAGCTGAAATACATAAGTGAACAAATGAATGAACAATCTGAAAATATACCAAGATACCAAGTGGTTCCTACCTGAGAGGCCTTGCTAATATTTGCATAACTGGCTTAGAAAAGAAGGTTCAGAAATATGTTACTTATTGCAAAGACCTGAAAAACAGTCAGCCCTGTTTATATTGAAAATTTACCAGAAATAGTGCATTCTTTTTCAGTTATAGGAAGAGCTCAGGTTGAGATCAAAGGCATGCTTTTATCAGCAACTGTTCACTTAATACTGTTTATCCATGCTTTCTGAAGCAATGACTAGAGCTTATGTTTAGGCTTTTCCAAGTGTTTGGGCTAAAGAATCCATTTATACGTGAGTGTGATGATTTTCAGTGGTTACTCCAGAGGCTGCAAGATAAGATGACCACATAGTACAGGTTAGTACCACTGAAATTTCTCCATGCTCCTTTGTCAGGGTGTGAAACATTGTTATTTTCATGTTTCCAACACTACTTTCTTCATACATATACACTGAAACCATCTGTCTAAATTGTGGTAAAATTGGCCAGTTCCAGATTGGCCTCATTAGTCATTTGAGAACACATAAATAGAGGGATTATGGAAAAATAAATAAATCTTGGCTAGATTGTCTTGGTCTGGGAAGGTTTTTCTCATCATCAGTATTGTTGCCAGACATGAAAAGGCATAGGTTTACATCTTTAAAACACTTGGAAGAGTTTTTTCTTCAGAAAGTGGATAAAAGTTTCCTACTAACCAGTTGATCCTTTATCATGTGGCTGAGTTACATCAGCTATGAACCAGAGGAAGAGCTAGCATCTTAGAAGCTGGCAAGGGCCTTTAGGGGTGAAATTCTAAATGGCAATGATAGCATTGCTGTCTTGGGAAGACACTTTGATTTAATGTCCTCTGGGAGTTCTTACATTTTTTGTCATAACGGGATATAAATTTTCCAACCTAACTTTTTTTTGTATCTGTTAATTATTTCCCATGACACATACAAAGTGTATATATAAATATATGTGTATATATAGTATATGTATTGTATGTATAGTATATATATGCTAGTATATACTTATATATATTTATATTGTATGTGCATATATATAAATGTTTAATTGACACAGTAAATCCACATATTTATGGGGTACAGTGTAATATTTCAACATGTTTATATAATGTGTCATGATCAAATCAGGGTAATTGGTATATCTGTCACCTCAACCATTCATCATTTTATGTGTGTGTGTGTGTGTGTGTGTGTGTGTGTGTGTGACATTCAAAATCCTCTCTGCTAGCTAGCTATTTTGGTTACTCTCTTGTGCATTAGAAGTTATTTCTTCTGTCGAACTGCATCCCTGTACCTATTACCATTCTCTCTCCATCTTTCTTCCCAAGTCTCTAGTAACCACCGTTCTACTCTACTTCTACAGAATTGACTTGTTTAGTTTTCACATGTACTCACATATGAAGACCAAACACACAGTAATCGTCTTTCTCTGCCCCACTTATTTCACTTAACATAATGTCCTCTGGTTCTATCCAAGTTGTTGTAAACAGGATTTCATTCTTTCTCATGGCTAGATAGTATTCCATTGTGTATACATGCTATATTTTTTATACATTCATCCATTAATGAATATCTTGGTTAATTTCATGTCTTAGCTATATTGTGAGTAGTAATCAACATGAAAGTACAGATATCTTTTTTACATCAATATCTAAGTATTCTAAATATTAATATTTGAATATTTAGTGTTTCAATGTCAAATAATGAAAAAATCAAGCTACATTCAATTTGTAGTGAAAAATCTCCTTAAATGCTCTACTTGTTGAAATTTTAAGTCTGCTGAAATATTACGTGTAGGTATATTACTGAAAACCAAAATTGTTGCATTTAAGCAATAATAATTTTAATTGTTAATTTTGTTTAAAGCTAATTATTGAGAACTTAAAAATAATTATTTGAAACAGAAAAATGTCATTGGGAATACTATGGCTTCAAAACTTGGAAAATATATGATTTTGTGCAAAAATATACATATAAAATTTCAATACTGTAAAAATAAATGATAGAAACATATTAATTCCAAACCATAAAATTAACTGGCACATTAGTAGTCTTAAGGATTATTACCTGTTGAGAACCTCATTTAAATTTTAGTTATCTAAAATAACTAATTTTTTTTAATAAAAATATTTGAGAATTATTCACAAATAAAAATAGAATATCAACTTGGTTATCTTAAAACTTTTTGAGTTGGAAAGACCTCAAATTCATTCATAATGCTCAGGATATATATCTTTAATTTAGGCATAATAAAAAATTTAAAGGGAGGAAAATATTTTCTTTGTTCAAATTCTAACTGTTGATTGAAATATAAAAGCTTAATTACTATAAAAGTAAATCCTGCTGGTGTTATAGGAAAAGGTTTAGAAGAAAACATATATCAAAACATATTTTATCCATTCAAATCAAATTTCAAAACAACAGGCTTTATATGAATGCTTTTAGAAGAAAATTCCTATTGTTTTGGGTCAGTGGAGACTTTGTTTATGATGGAGTGGAAGAAAAGCTCAATAACATTGGGACAATTTACTCTGCAGTGCTTTGTACTACAGAGCCAGCCAAATTGCCCCCCTCTCCTCCCGCCCCAAGGCAGCTGAAAGTGTAAGTTTTTATTTCATATTATTAAAGGGCAGTTCAGCAACCATGGGCAAAGTAAGGCTGCCAACAGGGCTGAAAAATCATTGTTCTTGTACTGCAATGTTAGGTCTATAAAATGTGGTTACCAGTGTACTTAGTTAAAAAGTATATTCTACACACCACTACTATGTTGTGTGTGGTTTTCGGCAACTAAGAATTCATTCTCATGTTGCATGTTTGCCAAGTTCCATGTGACTTTACCTAGCTTTCAGCTTTGCAACCAGGTTGAAGGAATGGCTCCTATGTGGAACCTGCAGGTTCTTGCTCTTGTTTCAATGTTCACAGGCTGCTGGTTTGGTTTATCCTGCATCCTCTCTCCTTGGCTTGCAGATAGGAATCTTCTTACTTTCCTCACATGGATTTTCCTCTGTGTGCACACAGCCTGAGTGTCTCTGAGTGTGTCCAAATTTCCTCTTCTCATACCAACATTGGGAACAATAGATGAGGGCCTACCCTATGGGTCTCAGTACAACTGAATCGCTTCCTTGAAGGCTCTACCTCCAAATGCAGTCACATTCGCAGGTGCTGAGGGTCAGGAATTCAGCATAACGAACTCTGGGAAGACATAGTCCAGCCCACAGCACTCTGGAGTTTTCCAACAGAGGTGGCATAAATCATATCTGCCCAAATGTATTGTCTAGAGCAAGTCCCATGATAAGGGATAGGGCTGTCTAATCCTCTGAGAAGGAAAGAGGGGATAAATACTTGGAAATAAAGAAAAAGTTGGCTCAACAATTGATATGTTTGCACTTTTGTTACTCTGGTCCTACACAACTTATTTAAGAATATACACTTATCAACACATTTAGAATGTCATCATGCAGAATGCCATGAATTAATTGTAATTTCTCAAGTTATGGAGAGACATCTAGAGAAGGGGACTGTGGAGTTTTTGCAAAAGTTCTCTGGCTTCAGGTTTACACAAACATTTTTGCAAAATACATACATGTATTTCAAGAATATATATATTAATTATAAAATAAGTATACAGAAAAACACAAGCATACAAAAAATAAAATAAGGTGTCATCTGCTGCCTAACCATACCATTGAGATTCTACACATTGCCATATTTGTTCCAGATTAAGCTCTCCCAATCTTAACCCATTTCTATAATACTTTTTTGTATATATTTCTACCCCTCCTTCCTGTATGCAAATTAGTATTTGTTGTAATTTCTTTCTGTAAATAATTTTTATATCTAATTTAACTCATAATTTCAAATTATTTTTTCTTATAAAACCCCCATATGTATATACTTTAAACCTCATTAAACCTAAATTTGCCCGTGTCTTAGTCATTATTAGATGCAGCCCTTTTATGTAAATGAGGAAACAGTCCCAGAGCTAATTTCTCACTTCTTGGAGTCACATGTTAAAGGCAGGATTTCACCAGCAATTCAGGCCCCGGGGCAGGGGATCAAGCCTCATTATTAATCCATGAATAGAATAATATCAGTTATCCATATATATGAATCTACACCTAGAATTTTAACTGAGAAAATGGTAGTGTGATGCTAAACTTTAGGACATAAATCCTACTATACATAGGAAGATTATGTAGAAAAAAATGTAAACAGTTGTGTATACGTTTCCCTGAGAAAAGGCATTTGTCAAAGCAGCTACAAATGAAGAGGTAACTCCTTTAGGTTTTTGCCAATTCTTACCAGCCAAAATGTTCCAGCATTCCTGACCAAGGCACTCTGAAATTTAGAGATGCAAATCCACATGAAGTTCAACAGTGTTACTGAGGAAAAGAGCCAGACAATGTGATACTCCTTTGTTAGTAATTAAAACAACATAACTATTGATAGTCCCTGAGGGTGCATGTCCTCTGAAGAGTATAGAGGCAAAGAATGCTTTAGAGCTTGGAGAATGGGGGGAAATTTCATTCTTTCAGATCTACTATTGCAATCTTACCACAAATGTGGCCTTAGGAATTCATTTTAATAGGCTTGGTAACTGACCCTGTATCACTAAAATGAGTATGTATTTGCAGAGTTCCAGCCATTGACCTTGTGTGGAAGGCAAATAAAATATAGACTTTGTCTTCTAATTTGACAGCCACTTTGATTCCGAAAAACAACTAAATCAGACTTTCTCATGCTGATGAAGACCAACTGTATCCTAATAGAATTTAAACCCATGAGCAGTAGTGATTTACTGGAAAGGCTTACAGAGGCTGTCCAAAGAATATTAGACTGCCATTGAAGGCTCGCTTCCCAGGTTAAGTAAAGACTTTATAGGAAGTGTAGTATATGCCTTCTCAAATTTCAAAGGCTAACTGAAAGCATATTTAAATACTAGGTCAGACACAGCCCCTGAAAGGGATAAGGCTGTCTCAGCTGCATCTGTGAACACAGGAAAAGAAGATGGGCATTCACTCTGCTCCTGTTGCTGTAAAGGCAAATGGTTCTTCCAAGCATCTCTCCAAGAAAACTCGCTACAGCTGTCTTTAGGCCATAGTCACACCTCAGGGGCTTTCTACGTACTGAGGAGGCATCCTTTCCCACCTTCAGTGCTATACTTTAGATATTATGTATTCCCCAACACGCATATGTTAAAGGCTGAGTGACCAGCTTGGTACTGTTGGGAGATGGTGAAAAATTTAAGAGATGAGGCCTGATCTGAGGTAATTCAGATCACTGGGGGCATGCCACACATGTGACTGGGGGACCCCAGTCTCCTCTCTTTTTTGCTTCCTCACAACCATAAGCTTAGCAGGTTTGCTCCACCATGCAACTCATGAGGGACTAAAACTGCTAAAACTGTGAACCAAATTAAATATTTTTTATTTATAAGTTGATTATTTGCTAGTGTCAGAAAGCTGATCTCAGCTTGAGGTTTTGTAAGAACTCTTACTTTGGAGAACAGCAAAAAATGAGAGCAGGTCAAATTCTAGTAGGGTTGGTTAAAAATTTATTTTGATAATTATAACTTGAATTACATGCTATTATCTGGCTGCCCAAGGGCAATTCTAGATGGTAGATGTATTGTTTGGCTTTTATATAATTGTTTAGATAAGTTTGAAACATTATGTAAGAACGCTAAATTTGACATCGAAAATATGAATTTTCCATTTTTTAAAAAATATTTTGCCAAACTGGGTCTCATTCTTGCAGGGCTGCTGTGCTGTGGGCTATTGCCATACAGGTGGGGAGACTAGTGTGTTAGTCAGCTTTATGTCACTGTGAGCAAAACGCCTGACAAGTACAAGTTGGAGGAGGAAAAGTTTATTTTGACTCATGGCCAGCCAGCTCCATTGCTCTGGGCCTGAGGTAAAATGGAACATCATGGCAGAAAGGTATGGTGGATGAAAGCTGCTCAGCTCACAGTAGTGGGAAGGAAGAGCGAGAGGAAGGGAGCGTGAGAATTTTAAGATCGTTTAAAATATATTCTTTTATCCTTCTAGGTAAGAAAAGCAAGAACAATAAACTAACAAACAACAAAAACAACCAAGCAAGAATCTAGTGGTTAAGATTTACAGTGTGGTGAAAAATAATATTAGGATGGTCCTTAATAGATTTTTTTTTTCAGTAAATATTGAGCCGCTACTATGCATCAGACATACAGAATGCACATGGGCCTCTCAAATTAACCCTTGGTAATCCTCTAGCCTCTTGGTTTAGAGAAATACCACAGTAATGACTTCAGCAAGGTAATAAAATAAGGTCATAGTATGTCTTTTTTTTTTTTTTTCTCAAAGCAATTTAGCTATGAAAACACTTCCCACAATTGGATGGCTGAGTTTCTTCTACCCTCTTGGATAGAGGTCTGCCTCTAGTGCATGGCATTCTTGTGGTGGGGCATTTCCTTGGCTTTTGATGACACGCATTGATTTTCTTTGTTTCAGAGGGAGCAGCTTTTCTCATCCTACCACTTTATTTGTCAATACCTCCCCTCTCTTCTTTTGGGTACTGGCATCTATATCTTTCCACATTATATCAAATAATTTGCAGTTGATGGGCGCCAGACTGAGTTAAGTTTTGATTAGGATCCCTGGGGCATCTTGATATTTATGGTTGTGGTACTAATCAATGCATGCTGTGCCAGCACCGTGGCAAACAGAGAAGAAAGGGGTCACCGTTCTACTCCTGAATCAAGGGTGGAGAAAAGGTGAAATTTACACCTTGTGAGTTCTCTGGGATGTCCTTGTATGATTTTATATTCTAAATATTGTTAACTTTTGAAATATGATTTTCAATCTCATAATCTAATCAAGATATATGTATTTTTTCAGTCCAAACCCTTTTGTTCCGGCAGCTTGCAATCAGCATGCAATTGCTCTTTCTTTCTTTTTCACCTTCACTCCACTCATGACCTGTCTAAATAAGGATGATGGCAAGAGAGGATCACAAAAAGGGACTGATTTTTGAATTGATGCTGTCAGAGTATGACTTTGCCCTCTCTGGCTTGCAGACGTGTGAAGTTTGCTTATTCTCTCTCCCTCCTCATCCCTTTCTCTCTCTTTCCATATTCTTAGTCTCTCTCTTTCTCTCTCTCTCTCATTTTTCATTTTAATCTCTGATGCAGTTGTGTGAGAGGTAATGTAGCCCAGTGGCTATAGATTTGGAACAACTGGATGTGAGTATTGATTAATGCATAGATTAACAACCCTGCAAAGTTATGCAGATCAGTTCTCTTATCTTGGTCCTGGTTTCCTCATTTGTAAACAGAGAAAGTGAGACGAGATAATTTTTACAACTTATATTAACAGTACATTTTATGGTTCTTTAAGTTTATTTTCAAAAAGTAAATGTAAAGAAAAAATAATTCTCTTTTATCTCTATCTAAAATATCAAATTCACTGATATTCTTTATATAACTGGGAATACAGTTCTGAAATTAGGGCTATTCACCCAAGTCAATTATCTATTTTAAGGTTTCTGAATTTATGAATTGATAATAATTATAGATGGATTTAATACCTGTTTACAGTTTTTCAGATAATAAAGTGATTTTAAAATGTGAACCATTTAAATGGCAGAAACTCTAGGGCAGAGGAGTTGTGAACTTAGCAACTCCCTTTAAATACAGAGATTGATTGAAATCAGTATCTATCATCTGGGATGCTTATTCATATAAAATAACTTAAAGAAAGACCCCTTTCAAATGCAATATTTCTTAATAATTATTAACAAAATGTAATGAACATTTCAGGAAAGCAATGAAATTTTGAGTACAATGAATCTGTTGGTTGTTAGATAATCACTTGTCGTTTTTGTCACATGAATAAGCATAACCTTACTCACTTGACCATCAGCTAAAGC
Source organism: Graphiurus murinus (assembly GCA_004027655.1). NCBI lineage: Eukaryota > Metazoa > Chordata > Mammalia > Rodentia > Gliridae > Graphiurus > Graphiurus murinus. Next base: position 17,658 of record PVLC010006166.1, on the reverse strand, counting down.
AGAATAATATTTTATGCAGACTGGAAAAATTAATATTCATGAATATTTATGAAGAATAGTTGGAGGTCTTTTTTCATTTTCATTATATCTTGGTAATTCTAGTAATTATGAAAGGATGAATATTTTCATGAAAATTAATCTCTTTTAGTACCTAAAATGAATAATAGCACATGAATCGTTACTTGCTGTTTTTGTGTAACAACAAGCATAGAAAGATTCTGTTTTACTCTAGGGAAAGCAAGAATTACTCTGTTTTGCAGAAGTATACTTTTTCACATTTACTTCCAGAATAGGAAATAAACATTGGAACAGCTGTTTCATTAAATTACTTCTCAATCATTTATTAATCATAGCTCTTTCAATATCTCTTTTTATTCTCCAAATGCATATAACCTTCTTATTTGAATGTTCCCTTATGTTACATTTTGATTTGGCCAAGCAGATGAATTATAAATGAAGTTCATGGAAAGATTCATTGCTCCCCAAAGAATGTTACTTCCTTTGAGATTGAAACACATGAATTAATACCTCTCCCATCCCATGGGTATCAGAGAACTCACTGTTTTTCTCCATTGCATTTAATTTCAATATAAAGAATAATGACTTGCATTGTAAGATGCTAAAAACATCTCTAACTTGTTGTTGGTTTTGGACAATTGGTTTCTCAGTTTAATTTAAGGATGCTTTGATCTTTATATGTCAGCACACTAGAGAAATCAAGGGCTTATAAGTGATTGATTTAGAAAGGATAGAATTCAAAATATATTGAGGGTACATACCCTCACTTGACTTGGGAGTTCAAAGTTAAAGAAATTGTTAAAAAGATCAATAAACAGGAACATTGGCAATGTCAGCAAAATTCTTAGTCAATTTAGTCAATACTTAAGTCAAATCACATGACTAACAAACTAAAGTTAATAAGATATTTTTGGCATTAAAAAAAAACTCTATAAAGTTTGACTTGGGACATAAAGAGGAAGTTCAAGATTATTATAGTTGTAGAATAATCAGAGCAGCAGATTGTTGTTTTCTTTTGTTGTGGGGTACAAGGAAAGAGATGATGCCCAAATTCATTTGCAATTCAATAGAATATAGAGCATTTTTATTTAATACCTACTGCTTTCCAAACCCTTTGCTAATCATTGGAATCCAGTAATATTTAAATAAACAATGCATAGCTGAATTTAAAATTTTGACAAGTTATTTTTAAAGAGGGGAAGGCAATTCTGTCACCTGGGGCAAAGATATTAAGTATGGGATCACACTGTGCTCTATTTCATTACCTGAGACTCTGTGGCTGTCCTCATGTCATACAGATTCACTGGCAAAAGAATACATTGTCAGTTTTTCTTCCCTGTAGAAAAAAAATAACAAACAGCCTGTATGCAGTGATGTTGTATAGGGGATTTTATTATTTGAGGATGATCCCAATAGTTAAATTCATAATCAAACATTGATAGGACTATACTTCAGGAGGAGGACTAGATTCAGCTCCTTTCCTATTTTCAAGTTATTTCATGGGCTATAGTGCAAACACCGAAATAACTCTTTTCTCCTCTGAGATTATCATAGTAATCTGATCTTTTCTAAGCATAGTTTTTCATTCATCGTTTCTGTAGAGTCCCCTGCCACATAAGAGCAAAATTTGCTGTTGCCGTTGTAGCCTAGGCAGAGAGACTAAAACTTTAAGGAAATGCACAGCTGTTCTGTCTGGCCTTGTCTACTCTTTATGGAGCTTTTTTAAAAAATATATCTGTACATACTCGTGGAATATTTATCACATACAAAGATATTACTGCTGCTTTGGATTTTATGGAGATATTCAATCATGACTTCTATTCTAGAGGAACTTATAATACAACGTTCATGTAGAGGACTGAAAACAAATGAAAAAAATACAAGAAAAGACAAGCAGACACTGTAAAAGAGTTACACAGTGCTTTGGAAGTGATGAATTCCCCCAGAGGATCGATCAGAGAAAGCTTCCTACACAGGCAGCATTTGAATTTCATTTGAAGGATGATAAAGTGTCTTTTTCATTCTAATTTTCCTTATATACAGGTGTGGGAGGCACTGACCAGGTTGAAGACTTTTCTGAAGGTGGACTGAAGTATTTCAGGTGTAAGAAGCCACTGAGGAAACTTTTTAGAAGTCTCACATGGCTGATGTAGGCTATAAAGGATGGGGCTTACAAAGACAGATTGGGAACTCATTGTTACAGAGTTTTCCTGTAGACTCTGGGTAGAACAGAAAAGGATCTGCCCTGGCAGCAGTGTGCGTGTTGCACTAGACTGTTGAGGTATTGGAGACAAGGAAGACCCATTGCATCAGTACTTGGAAAAGGTGATGAGGTCTTAAATTAGGAGAGGGAGAGTGAAATTAAGAAGAGAAATGTGGGAACTAATGGAGTGTAGGTATGGGTTGGAAAGCTATGCTTTACAGAAATAGTAAAAAAAAAAAAAAAAAAAAAAAAAAAAAAAAAAAAAAAAAAAAAAAAAAAAAAAAAAAAAAAAAAAAAAAAAAAAAAAAAAAAAAAAAAAAAAAAAA
>PVLC010006166.1:0-15011 GCA_004027655.1 Graphiurus murinus | reverse complement strand
TATTTTTCTGTTCATATATGTATTTGTCTGGATATCTAGTTGTAAAGAAGACAGTTCTCTCTGGAGAGTTTGACTTAACCCAAAACAAGTACATCTGTTGAAAGTCAGTTGGAAGGTATTGAGAGATGGATTTTGATGCTATAAAAACAGGCACAATGTAGAATCGCATGGCAGAATATTTTCAGGGACATCGCAGCCCCTCTCTTTACACTCAGGAAGGGATGCAGGACATCCCACCAGCTGTCCTTTCTGAAGAATCAAATGTTTCTGTTCCGTGTTTGCCAAAGATCAATTTCCAGAAAGAAGCTTCTGTAGATCCTTGGGTCATTCCAAATTCAGGTATCTATGGTTGTGCCCAATAGGCAGGATGTAAATCATGCATTTGTATTTGCACTGAAAGGATGTTATTTGGATTCTTCCCCAGAGAAGCAGGATTAATAATGCAGAAGATGATTAAAATATAGGGAGGCTGTTCAAAATTTATTATGCTATTATATATTTGTAATCCATAAGTGAAATGTTATATATTAGCAATTTACAAGTGAAATATGTCTACTACACATACAGAAGTGGTTGTTGGACAATATTATTTTATTATTTTGGAAAGTTGAAGTGGCTTTCCTATGCATATCTTATTAAATACAATGCCAGTCATATATTGCTAATCATTTCTTGCTAGGTTAGCCTGTATAAAATGATTACCAAACATCAGAATCTTAAAACTATTTTTAAGCTTATTTTTCTTTATTATTCATGTATAGAACCTTTGAAGGTCATTTATAATTCTGTTACTGTTGGCTTTGGGATGGCTGTTCTGTTCCACATGTTTTCTCCATTGTTTGATCTGAGCTAAGGAGTGCTGGTATCTAAGACATGATGTTCCGATGTGAGATGGGGAAGAGAGTGAGCCAGAATGATATAATGACTCTAAGAGTTTCTGCGTTAATGTGGCGTATCTTAATGTATCAATGCTGATTTCATTGGTTAAAAATAAGTCGAATGATCAAACTTTCTATCATTAGGAAAACATATTCTTACAGAAAGGTCCATAAATAAATCATAAACTATCTCAGTCTCTCTCATTCCTTCTTTATCATCTCAAATATGTATTTTATAGATCTACGTTAAAAACAGTGATTCTGTCTATTAGTATTACCCACCAAGTGTTTCATTTGGTCACAATAACTGGCTCCCAAATAGAATACTGTGATAATCTGTATCTCATATTTTGGTGCTAATTTCTTTGAGACCCATAAACCAAAAATAAAAAATTATTTGGCTCCACCATGGTTGGATACATATAATTTTTTGTGGTAGTATGTGTCAAATGCAAATAAAGCAATTAAGTCAAGCTAATTGACTGTTCCTCAATCTCTTTTCTTAAAACCACTAATCATTTGATATATTATCATCCAAAATGCATACTATGGGTTATCCTTTTTCCTGCTTCAAGTAAGTTCCTTTTTCATTCAGAGTTTTAAGGGGACTTATTTTAGATTTCTTATAATATTATCATCTTCATCTGAATGACTATTTTTGTATTAGCCTTTCAACATTATGTCATATGACAAGTAATTCCTCAAATATCAGTGCCTAACACAAAAAGAGATTGAGACCCCCACATAAATCTGTTGGGTTGCCTGTATCTCTGCTATTATCAGTAGTGGATTGGACATGGTTGTGCTTCATAAGTCAACCTTCAGACTCCAGAATTGAAGGGGAAATGCCAATATCATTTTGGTAGAGGCAGTAAAAGAGTAATGATGAACTCATCAGATGGCTTTTAAAGTTGAGGCATATGTTACGTTCACATTCTTTTTTTGCTAAAATAAGTAAGACCAGTGTTTCTGAGCTAGAAGTCTACACTCCTTTAATAGGAAAGGCAGTAAGTTAAAAATAACATAATCCATTACATATATCAGCTTTCCAATGCCCGTTTTTTATTTCTCTACTTGTTTTGGCATGTTAAATTGTTCTTGCTAAAAACCCCCAAATTGAGACAGGTTGTTAATTTATTTGAGCAAATATATATCAAAATCTCTCTGAGCAAAATGTTTATAGTTTATACTAATGTATAACATAGCAAAAGTATTCATCTGATTCTCACATATCTTCTAAAATTTTTCACAAGGGATTGAACAATAAGAAATGTGGAAAGTTTTTTTGAGAAACAAAAATGCCATTTGACAAGTTGTATTATCTCTCAGAGGAAATACTTTGAAACGTAAATAATAAAAATGATGTAAGATTAATAGTCAATATGTTTGAGTGCTTACTTAACTTCTAGATACTTTCCTTAATTTTATCTCAACTTTATTTTTTAAAATGAAGATATCGAACTTTGATCCAGCTCCTGAATCTGGAAGATAATAAACAAGGATATGAAGTCAGCTATATCTACCTTCCAACTGGTTACTGATGTTTATATTTGTTTATATAAGTTGTATAATTATGTCCGTATTTCACAATATGTTTCAAACTGAAATGTTAAAATGATATAAATGGAGTGTTCAATGATTGATTGTACTTGGTTAGGGCATGCTTTATCTGGTGGGAGACTTTTGAGTCCATTGGGATAGCTAAGTTCCTATATTCTGGATAAGCAAGGAACTTAAAGTAGAGAGGCACAAATAAAAATTAGTCTTCAGACCTAACTTTAAGAACTATCAACCATACAAAGAACTATATGTAAATATTTTGAGCAGTCCAGGAAGGAACTATAGGAAAATGAATCTGCTGACCTGAGCGCCAAGGCTACACTCCTGCAATTGCTTCTGACGCTGCTCTGGAGAAGCACTTGTGGAGTATTTAGCAGTGTTCTGGAGTCTGGGGTGCTTGCCTTTTCAAATTGGACCTTAGAGAGCCAATGCTGGCAGAAGATGAGTGAATTATTTTGCATTCAGATGCTATTACACAATCATTTATATCTATAATAATTGTGGTGAGTCAGTAGGGATATAGATTCTGGGGACTCTTAACATCTGTTCTCATCCAGGTAGAAATGCCTCCAGGAATGGTTTGGCTTCTGTGACAATAACTTATCCTGAGACCTAGGATAGGAGAATTTAAGAAGTGGAGAAAATCTTAAAAAGGTAAGTTTTTTTTTTCTCATATGTGGAATCTAAAAAAAAAAAAAAAAAAAAAAAAACTACATGAAAGTAGAAATAAGACTATTGGGGAAGGGAAAGGGAATCAGGAATGGAGGTAAGAAAGGACCATATGGAGGATATATATATCACCAAAATATATTATACATATTCATCTTTGCCCCTGCACCCAATTTGCCAGTAGTACATTAGTAGAATTGATTCAGTCATATAAAGGAATTGTTTTTGGAGGAACTCTCAATCATTTACACTACAAATTACATTTCAATACACTGAAAAAAATACAGTGCATAAGGTGTTTCGGTTTGGATCAGTCATCTCTTGTTGCTTAAAAACAATCTCAGAATCTCAATATCATGTAACACTTATATGTTTACTTATGGCTTTGCCAGTTGGCTGGGATGACAGCTTCACACTGGAAGCAAAAGGTAGTCAGGTAGCTCTTGTGTACCAGTGGGCCTGGTGGTCCTTGGTGGGCCAGTCAGATAGCTGCAGCATGCTCTTCTTGTGATGAGGGATAAGCTCTTTTCAAGCTCCTACCTGTACTACATCTATAAATAGCTATTGGTCAAAATAAGTGGCATGGATGAGCCCATATTCAAGGATTGGGGAACACTTCCTAAAATTACATATGGAAGGGTGTGAATATATGGATAAGTCACTGGGGCCAACAATCCAGGTTCCTCAAGATACTTTGTCATGAACATTTTCAAGTCAGTCAGTAATCTGAGAGGGAAAGCATTTGTTCTCTTTTACAGTTGCAAAAATTTCTTTATATTTCACATTTTCACACATACGCAGGTATGATATAACTATGTTAGAGTTTTTTTGCTCTGGTTCAGGAAAAATAAAAACTCATGTGTCTTTTAAGCCTGATCAATGTCTTCTGTTTTCCTCTACATTTTGTCTTCTCTTTAGGCAGCATTTGTCATATATTTTTAGCTTGTCATTTAGTATTTACCTTTGTGCCTCTAAGTGATTTGCTTATATTAATTCTTGATTGTCAACTAATTCTTAACATAGAAGATAAGGATTTTGCTCTAATTCCTTCCCTGCATTCTTTCCCTCTACCCACAAATCTACGTGTTGTTTCTCACTTACAGAAGGAAGTCATGCTTTCTTAAGGAAAAAAAAAAAACAACTCCAAAATTTGGCCAGTTCCCAGATGTGTACAATTAGGGACAAGCTCTGGATATTTGTCTTTAAATTCATTTTCTATGAACTCTCATTATTATGCCACACCTGTTACTCCCACTTTCAGAACCAGTTCCTCATCCTTTAGGAAATTCAATGAAAATCAAGGTTCATCATTGCAACGTCATCCTAATATCTGAGCCTTGAGCAAGGACTTGGCCCACTGGAATTCTGCAAGGCAGATGATTCCAAAAGAAGGAACTTGTGGCATTTCCCACTTTGCATTATTATATTCTGGAAATTTGGGGTGCTTTGGGTTTTGCTCTCACATTAATTATAAAAAAAAATTTCTTAGAGACACGGGATAGCTAAACAGATTGTGAAAAGAACAATGCCTCAGCTCGTATCAGAGATATTCATTAACCCTCTACAAACATCAAGAATTGAACTTTGCAAGCTTAGCTACTAACCAAAGATACTTAGGTCTACTATTTTTTATCTGTCAGTAAAGAAAGATTTAAGATAGATAGTTTTTCTCTCTCTGAAACACCTCCCCCTTGTCTCACCACTCATTAACTACTCTCTAGTTGCCTGACAGGAGCTGAGCAAATAGTGAAGATTTAATCTAATAAATAGAGTTTCCTCTCCGTTGTTAACCTTAAACACTGTTTTCGTACTAAAAGAATTTTTATGTATGTATTGTATTCTGTAACCTTTGCTGTTTTCTTAATCCCATCAAATACTATGGGAAATAGCTTTTCTAGTTAAAGATGTACCCACTCAACTTTAGAAAAAAACAAGTCTATAAAAATTCCTGCCTCATTGTAAAAAAGAGTATAAGAAACGGTGACTAACATGAATTAAACAGATAGGTTTTCAACACTGCATTGGGTGTGAGTGTATTCTCGCAACCTCAGCCTGATTCCCACCTAACGAGGGACCCCCGACCCTGCTGCCTCAGGGCTGGCCCCCAACACATCATCACCATGTGTTTTCCAAAATTCATATTAAAAATTAGTTTTCTTAGGTTCTCTAATTCATTTATCACTAATCTACTTCCCATGGTCTAATAAATTTTAACATTTTTCTTCTCTCTTATTTATTTCCATCATTTTCCCAAAGAATCATGATTTTTACATATTTTAAATAGACTCTTTTTCAATCAATAAAATTAAACACAAAACATTTAAATCTTCTTATTCTTTCTATGAGTCTCAAACAAGAATTACTCCATAATCACAAAATAAATCCTCTCTTGGAATATTTGTTTTACCTGAAATATTTTTGTGCCAATACAAAATATTAATCATTTCAAATAATATGTCTATAATTATTAGGACTATTAAGTCATGTCCCCTTTCCCAAGTAATTGCCTGGGGGATATTATAAAATGGCCTACCAGGAATTTGGTGGCCTTTTTAAAAGGGATTTTCCTGTGTCTTTTTGAAAAAGGGCATGTCATGTGTCATGTGGTGTGTCATGTAGGAATGGATTCTTCTGTAAGTAAGTGAGTACCCTTCATGGGAAGTGTGCAAAGACAAACTCTCAGGGATTCTGATGCTTTTACATGACATTGAAATCAAGTCTGAAATTCTTGTTCAGTCTCTATGCATCTATCAGCCTGTGAATTTTGATGAGAATTCCTCTTTAATTTGGATCCTTGAACATGACTTGTGTTGTGGTTTGGTGATTTTTGCTGTACTTGGAAAAAGCAACTAGTCTTAAATCCTAAATTCCACGTGGGCTTGCTATGATCTTCTTATGAACCGCTTTGTGTTTGCTCATGGACAGTGCTTGAGAAAATTTTAAATAAAGCAGAAAGAAAGTTTAAAAAAAGATTGCAGAACGTTAAAGTGTTTCAGAGAAATAGCAGGAGCAATAGTAGTGTTTATTATGACTGTGGCGAGGGTAGGTTTCTGCCAAGAGAGTAGGTCATGGAGTCTACATCAACTTTAGGGAGTATGAAGCTTTTCTTCTGGGTCTCTCTGTCCATTCTAAAAGTATTAATCCACATTCAGGTAGAAGAACAGTCAGACAATATTACCATTGTGCTTAGTTTTTCGAGCCTCTTCATCTAGCCTCCTGTTTTATAGATAAAGGTAATTGAAGTTCAGAGAATTTAAATTACTTTGTCAGATAAACCAGATCCTGGACTTTGAGCACAATAGGACAGTTATTTCCACACAGTGAGCTTTTCCATACTATCTCTGTTGTCTTCTAAAGGCAACCTTGCAGAGCAAAAGAATTCAAGGTACTCTGAGGGTCTGTTTGAATATGCTGGCTTAGCAATGGTGGTGGTATTGATGGGGGATTTTGTGTTCTGTTGTGATGGGATTTTTTTTTTTTTTTTGGTACTGGGAATTGAACCCAGGGGCATTCTACTTATTCTACCTCCAAGCCACACCCCAGCCCAATTTTATTTTTTATTTTGAAAGAGGATCTTACTAAGTTGCTGAGACTGACCTCGAACCTGCAATCTTTCTGTTTGAGCCTCCTAAGTACTGAGATTATAAGCAAGCACCACCCACACCTAGCTGATATATATATTTTTAAAGTACCAGATGGCAGGTGGTAACCAACACTACTTCTTCTGTCCAGGCTGGAACACTGGGATGTCTTTATTAGTCATGGTTTCTTTTCAGTTTTGAGAACTGTTTGAACTAGGGAATCTCAAACACACAAATTGCCAACATTTCTAATTTTTGGGGTGAAATATTGTGAGAAAAGATCAGACATCTTTTTTAGTGTTAGAATAAATTAGTACATGCCCTAAACTATATTTTAGAGAATGTTTCCCTCTGCCAAATGCAGAAATGTCAGTGCATGCTCTTTTCTTCACTCAGAAGTAGGAAAATCAATGAGAAGGATTAGATAAAGGTTTGTATGAAGTTTTTAGGGATGGTTTTAATAATTATGCCAATATAGGAAATTTTCTAGTTGGTTTGATAATATACCTGGGAAAGTTATCATCCCACAATATTCCCAGATATTTTATAATGTATGTTAATTAATTAAAGAATTCTATATTTATGAATATTCTAGAGCCTTGTGAATACTCTAATTTTAACAAAACTGTTTTGTCTCTTATAAATTGATTCTTTGAGATTTTAAGCAATTATATTTCATTTTTTTCCATATTCTCCCAAAGACTTGCAAACAATTGTCCTAATTCAGGCTATGGCAAAATGATAAATCCTTTGGTTTGGATAAGCAAAAAGGGAATCCATATAATGTATTGTTTTATTTTTCATCTTTATCCTGTTATCTTCATGTGAACAGTTCCTTTATCAAGTGTTAATGTAAAAGATGTTATTACTGTTAAATTATCCTTGACCTATATTAAATGTTAAATAAAATATCACTTATTGGCCTTCTGTAAAGTATACAGTTTGGTAAATTTGGACAACTATTCTCTTAGGGTGCTTTTCCTTCTGCTTTGCCTATTTGACCAACAACATCATTTTCTACTCCATTTTCTAAATGTGGAAATTGGACTCTGTTTTTCCATCTACATCTATTCAATTTTTCAGTCTTCTTATTTTTCCCCCATATAAAGCTGCTACACGAGTCTCCTCTCTTTTAACCCTATTGTTTCTATTCTTGTCCTATTCTTTATCACCTCTGGTTTGGGTTATTGAATAGTGTCCTGACCATATCCTGCACTCAGGTTTTCCTGCTCCATCCATTTCCCGTTTATCTGGTATAGGTATTTTCATATGTGAGGAAGTGCTGGAGATTTGGAGTTGTGTTCAATCATAGCTCTGCCTCAGCTCAGCTCTAGGCCCATAGCAAAGCATTTAATCACTGTGTGCCGCTGTTTCATAATCTATAAAATGAGGGTAATAATATTGAACACTTCCAATGTTGTTAGGATAACTAACAAGAATTTATACTTGGAAAGTACTTGGAACAGTTCCCAGAATGGAGTTTTAGCTGGTATTGCATCCCAATATCTGCCCTACCATCTATTTCTTAGTGTTTTTAAGCTTGCATTTATTGAAAGCATCAACTATTATGAGGGACTCTATTAAGCATATTTATGTTATTTCATTTATATATTCTTCTTATATCTATTATACTCAAATTGCAGGTTAGGAGCTGAAGCTTCAGGAAATTAAATCATAATCTGAAAGGTTACAGAGGGCAAAGGTCATATGTGAGGTTGAAACACACACCTGCTTGCCTCTAGAGTCTAAGCACCTATCCATAGTCTGCTCTACCCCCAGTATGAAATCTAGGGAATGACGTAAGCATCTCATACTATTGGCTTCAAGATGTAGTTGTGTGGGAGTTAAATAACATTGTAAAGTGCTTATTCTAAAAACTAGGAAATAATACTCAATAACTATATACATTATCATAATTATTATTATCTCAGTGCTTTCAGAAATAGAAGTAATATGTTTAATATTAAATATTCTATAAATTAGTTTTGGATTTTATCAAATGCTTGTTCAGCATTTATTGAGATGGTCATATGACTTTTGTCCTTAGTTCTATTTATGTGATGAATAACATGCACTGATTTGCATATGTTGAACCAGCTTTGCATCCCTGGAATGAAACCAACTTGGCCATGGTGTATAGTTTTCTTGATGTGGTTTTGAAGTATTCAGATAATGGAGGAGAAACTTCAGTGGAGCCAGGGAGATGGTCTAGGGGAAGGGAGGGGAGGAAGGATCAATCAATGAAGGAAGCACTTCCATAGACATTATGTAGATATGTGAGAAGACCCATGTCAATCTTAATACCCTGTGTGGGGAAAAGTGGGGGGAATGGGAAGGAGCTGGGGGAAAGCCCACCAAGTGCTGTGTGCGTGTGTCACTATCACCTTCGGATGTAAGGCCATAATGCACCAATAAGAGTATAAAAATAAAAAAAATAGTTTTAAAACTTTATATTTTTAGGCACACCAACCTATTCTTCCAGGTACCTTTATAATTATTATTACTGTTACTATTATTATTACCTTTTGTGGTACTCGGAATTTAACCCAGGGGCATTCTACCTCTAAGACATACACTCAGTCCTTTTTATTGTTTGTTTTGGAAACAGAGTTTCTCTAGATTGTTGAGAGTCTCACCATTTCACCATGTTTACTAGGCTGTCCTCAAACTGGCAATCCTCCTGTCTCAGCCTCACAAATACTGGGATTACAGGCTTATGTCAACATGCCTGGCTACCTTTAAAGTTATTTTACCAAATTACTCACCTTCTCTCAAAAAATTCTATTGATAATTTTTTTCAGAATTGAATTAAGACCATAAGCTATTTTAGAAGATGCAACATTCTAGACAGGTGTGGTGGTGCATGCTTGTAATCCCTGTTCGCTGCCAGAATCAGCTACTTAGTGAGGTACTCTGTAACTTAGTGAGACCCTGTTTCAAGAATAAAAAATAGGGCTGGGGATCAGGAATAGAATGCCTCTGAGTTCAATCCCTAGTACTGCAAAAAAAAAAAGAAAGAAAAAAAAGAAGCAGCATTGGCATCTTCTAATCTTTCTTATCAAGAACATGGACTGTTTTTTTGCCTATTTATTTATTCATTTATTTATTTATTTTATTCTTTTCTCATCTCACTCGTCTCAGTAAAATTTTAAAGATGTTGCCTTTGCATTATGCCTTAAGACTTTCATGTTTTGGTCTATAGTAATACATGTAGTGCTAAGATATGTAGTACAAAGTGCCATCTTTGCTCTATTTTTTTTAAGGTCCTGTCCTCAGAGAGAACTATTGAAATGTCAATAGTTTTTCATTTCAACTGGTCTGGGATTATATAGGTAAGCAGCCAAGTAATTTGAAGGTTTCAATATACTTGGATAGGTTTCAATATACTTGTACAAAGTTCTTTGTTTTTAAGAAAATACATGATGTACTCACTTTTCATATATATATGTATATATATGTATATATATATATGATGTACTCACTTTTCATATATATATATATATATATATATATATATATATATATATATATATATATTCCTCTACCAGATCACTTGTTGGCATCTCCATTTGGCTAATGAGGATGCACATATTTGCGTATAATATGGAATGGCAAATTAGGCAAACTTAGTTTTAATTTACAATGAACCAGAATACTGGATTTATTTGATTAGAATATCTAGAAGGGAGCTGGGCGTGGTGGTGCACGCTTGTAATCCCAGCATTCCGGAGGCTGAGACCGGAGGATCCGGGTTCGAGGCCAGCCTCAGCTACCTAGTGAGGCACTCCACAACTTAGTGAGACTCGGTTTCAAAATAAAGAATAAAAAATAGGGCTGGGGGTATAGCTCAGAGGTAGAATGCCCCTGAGTTCAACTCCCAGTACTACAAAAAAAAAAAAAAAAAAAAAAAAAGAATATCTAGAAGGGCTCTGTGGACATGATAGGTTTTAAAGTTTGTCAGAAGAATTCAATACACTTAAAAGAAAAATTAATATCTTGAGAAAATGAAGAAAAAGAGGGCAAGAAAAAGCAAGAGCGAGTCAGCAAGTATATAGGATTATGAGTAGTTATGAAATCATAGACTAGAAGTCTACATATTGTTATGTGGTTAAATTGATAACTTAGGGCAGAGATGGAAAATGGGATTTATGTGTCAACCCAGAACAAATGACAAAGCGTATCTTGAGTACTGTGTTGTAGAGGATTCTGAGGCTAAGTCTGGGCTCTACAGAAAAGAATGTTGTCCTGTCAAACATGGTGGCTAGGCTGATGACTTGTTCTACATATTGCCCTCACTAATGTCTGGGAACTAATTGACAGCTATGAGCAAGTTCACAAGAGCTGAACTAAATTTGGGAATCCAGAGAAAGAAATAGGTGTTTCATAATGAAGAAATCTAAATTAACCACACAAAAAAGAAAATTTCCCTCTGTGTTACTATGTTTTTTCCTAAATTGGAAAATACATTTCTAATACGGATGGTGTTTGTTGATCATATGATCTACATTTCTACACACACTCTATTCTTCCTGTACTCTGGCCAATACACTTTACAGAGAGGAGTGTATTTGCCTTCTCTTGCTCTCTGAGGCCTGTTTTGTATCCGACAACAGAGACTTTCTGGCAATTGTGTGTTTTGCATATGATTTGGGGTGGGGCACTGAAGGCCAGAATGTTTTTACATTAAATACGCTTGGTTTTTAAATTGATTGTCCTATTTTTAGTTTTCTTCAGCATGGGATTTCTCTTTCACAACATGTAAACATAAACTTGGTGACTTTGTTAAGCTCTGAAAATTAGTATTTAATTTTCCTACAGAGGTCAGATTCTCTGGATTTAAAAGAAACTCTATGTCTATGAGACTACCCAGGAAAGTCTAATGAGACCATTTCCAAATTCATATTTTTAACAGAAAATCTTTTCCTCTTACATAACTTTTCAAAGTGACTGTCTCATGGATTCTTAATGTTGTGTGAGATTTTGGTTTGTTTTCTTCTTTCAAAATATTTTTTTTATGCTGAAGTAAGTGGATAGAAGATATTCCAGAATATGTTGAGATAGAAGAAATACATGTTTGGCTATTTCTTCTAAAAACTTTAATTGAAAACAAAATAACATTTTGAAACACACGAATTTTTGTTTGTTTGTGTTTGCTTATTTTTATGTGTCAGTATGACACAGTTCAGGAGAAGGGCACATAATAGATTCCCAGGAAATATTTCATTCATCAGTGGGTAAAGGATAAACTGGTTTTGTCACTCTGAATGACCATTGAAATGGTGAAACTATTTTTGGCAGTTTCATCATAACTGAGATTTTCTTTTCTTTTCTTTTGTGGTGCTGGGGATTGAACCCAGGTGCATCCTACCTTCAGGATATACCCATACCCCCACCTCTATTTTTAAGTTTTTATTTGGAAACAGGGTTTCACTAAGTTGTTGAGAGCCTCACAGAGTTTCTGAGGCTGATCTTGAACTTGTGATCCTCCTGTCTCAGCCTCACAAGTTCCGGGATTACAGGCATGTGCCACCGTTCTTGACTCGAGATTTCCTTTTTCTTCTTTCTTGAGTCCCAGGATAGGGAAGATGAGCTAGCAGTAACAATGAGAAAATATGGTTGAGACATTGTCATCGATCTAAGAAAATATTGGCATGGATCCATTGTCATGAATCTAAGAAATATGTTTGAAATATTGTCATGAATCTAAGAAGGTCTTCAAGACTTCAAGATGATTGAGGTTTTGAGGGAGCATGTTTATCTCATAGTTTGAGGGAAAGTGAACAATTTGTAGGAAGAATGCTTTTTATAGAGTCAAAGATCAGAGAAAGATTCATGGAGAGTAATTCTTCCTTTTGGGAAGTCACAATGAGGCAAATGGCTATCTTCAGATTTAGTTTGCCCATCAGAAGTGTTAGTTTCAACATGCAGCTTATGAATTAAATGCTATACTCATATTTTGTGCCCAAAAGTATTTGAAAGTTTGAGGACTGAGTTTTTCTGAAAAGAAAATCAGGAAGAATTTCATAGTCTTGATTTTTTTTTATATACTCTGGGTAACAATAAAATATATCATATAAAGGAGGACACTTCCAAAAATGGAGAGAATTTCTATCATTAATTGTCTCTGAAAAGTGGGTATAATTATAGACTTTCTCAGAGAAAGCATACAGTCACACTATGCTTCACAATTCTCAGAGTGATGGCAAAAAAAAAAAAATACTAGATTTATCTTCTATATCTCCATGAATACTGCTCTTCTCAAGCATCTAATTTCAATAGTAATCTTTAAGACAGTTCTTTATTATAGAGATTTCTTAATGTTTTTTGGACTCAAGATACTTTAAGTTAAAAATGGGAAAATAGTGGATAAAAATAAAAGAAACAAAAAATCTATTGTTTTGAAAAGATCAATAAAGTAAGCAAATCTCTAGCAAACCCACCAAAGAAAAATGATGAGACATAAATGTAGAATGAAACAGAATATCATCATCATAGGTCCTTCTGCCTCCAAAAATACAATAAATGATTATTATGGCCACCAACCCACACATAAATTTAGCAACTTAAATGAAATAAACCAATTTCTTTCAAAGTACAAACTATTGTAGCAAATTCAACATGAAATAAATTATTCGAGTAGCCCTATAACAGCTAAGGAAAGAATTCATGATTTAAAAATATCACACATAGAAACCTCCAGGCCCAGATGGTTTTACTGGGGCAACTGAATATCTACTGGAGAAAAAATAAAAATGAGCTTTGACCTTCACAAGCCTGATGGCAGTTAATTAAAAATATATGTAAATTTAAATGCAAAATATAAGTGTATAAAACTTTTGACAGATATTAAAGAAATTATATTTGGTGGCTAAGGCTCAAGGAAAAGTTTTTGGAAATAAATCTAAAGCATGATCTATAAAAGAAAAAATTAACACTTATGAAGAATATTATTATGAATCAGTTGGAAAAGGAAAGACTTAAAAGGAAGTACTAATAGGGCTGAGGTATAGCTCAGTAGTACATGAAACCCTGGGTTCAATCCCTACCGCTGCAAACAAACAAACTGAACAACAACAACGAAAAACAAATGATAGCGAGGAAGTGGACCAACTAGGTCTCTGACATGTTCCTAGTGAGACTGTAAAATAGTACAACATTCTGGCAAATAAGATGGCTTTTTCTTAAAAAGAAAACCTGAATTTTCCCTAAGACTCAGCCAATGAACTCCTGGGCATTTATCCAAGAAAAAGAAAGATTTATTTCTCTACAGAAATTTATTTGCTATTGTTCATAGCAGCTTCATTTGTAACAGCTGCAAACTGAGAACAAATTGTCCCTCAACAAGTGAATAAAGTGTGGTACATCCATACAATGAAACCTGACATAGCAACAAAATGAAGAACTATTAATACATGCAATGACTTGGATGTTACTCAAAGGCATTATGCTACATGAAAGGAATCAACTTCAAAAGGTCATATTCTATATGATTCCATGTATATGATATTTTATAATGAAAAAATTATTGAAATGGAAAGCAGATTAATGACTGCCAGGATTGGAAATGGTGAGAGGAAAGAATATGGATGTAACTATAAAGTGGTAGCATGAGAGATCTTTGTAATGATGAAGTCATTTTATATTTTGACTGTGGTGGCAATTACAGAAATACTCTTGCTATTCAACATTTCATCCTGATAAAACTTGAAATCTTTGACTTAGTCTCACGGTGTCATAGATTCCCGATCTCTTCTCATTTTCTACATTTCTGCCCCTGTCTCAGCTTCCTTTCACTGTTTCTCATGTTCCCTCATTAACTCTCTTCTCTATTCATTGTATACACTGTCCCTGGGTGATTTCAACTACTCTTAAAAGGGAAGGTATGTTATACAGAATTTTGAAGTTTAATTGGTATTAGGATTCTTTTTTTTAAAATTTTTTATTGTAGTAATTCGTGCAATATAGCATACATCTTTGTTAAGTACGAGTTGTTAACAACATATTTGCACACAATTCTCATTTGACCCCTTCCCCAATTCCCACCCCAATCCCCTCCTCCTCCCTCCCCCTCAGGTTCACTTCGGTGAGTGACCTTGATATGATTGTGTAATTACATCAGGTGCCTTAGGGCGTCCCTCTGCCCCCTGCGTCCACTACAATTAAATCAACTTCGTTGCTTATCGAGGATCACTCCTTTTCATCTGGAGACCCTCCTATGCCCCATCTTCTCCCTAGCATCCACATATTAGGGAGAACATATGCTTCTTAACTCTTTGTGACTGACTAATCTCACTTAACATAATGTTTTCCAGTTGCATCCATT
>PVLC010006165.1:0-71247 GCA_004027655.1 Graphiurus murinus | reverse complement strand
CAGTTTCAAGGATAGCCCCAATAGCATAGTGATACTCTCAGCAACTTAGTGAGACCCTGTTTCAAAATAAAATAAAATAAAAATAATAAAATAAAAAACGACTGGGTGTGTAGCTCAGAGGTAGAGTGGCTCTAAGTTCAATCCCTAGTACCACACAGACACAAAACGTAAAACAAAGTAAAATAAAATAGGATTGAGAACATAAACAAGAGGTAGAATGCCCCTGGGTTCAATCCCAGTAACACACACACACACACACACACACACACACACATGCACACACACACACACACACACACACACAGAGGTACCTTGTAAGGCTTAAGTATGTATTATAGAAAAGTTTGGGTGTATTTTATACTAGCTGGACTGCATTATTCATTTATAAAACACTGAGTGCATACTCTATGAAAGCATTGAAAATACAGGATGATCTTCAACTGAGAAAAATGCATGATAAATTGCATAAAAGGTATGATAAATACAAGAAGAAATTGCCAGAAATGCAGAAGATGCAGTATTTAATTTCCTTTGAGTTTATAGAGTAACATGATATTTGATTTTAGTCTGGAAGAATGGATATGATTTTCCCAGAATAATACTTTCTGTAAGTGTGATTCTTTAATAAATGCATCATTTCAAAAGTCATGTTGTGTTATGGAAGCCAGATATTTCCTATGTTATTGGAGATAAGGGAAGATGGGATGTGTCAGGGTGGACTTTGAGAGAAAGTTTGGTGCCAGTTGGGACCTTATATTCCATCAGCTCTTGGATTCGACTTAAGTGTAGAGGTAAGGATGTTTTTAAAGCAGGAACAAAAAAATGTCCTCACTTCTCTTTTAAAGATAACTTTGGCAGCACTGAGATGATGGAGTAAAATGAGAGGAGAAATTTGTTTGGAATTCTGAAAGAATGTTTCCATGAGTGCTAGTGAGATGTGATGAAGAACTGGCATGAACCAAGTCAGGGGACTGGAAAGCAAGAACGAATGACAGTGTGGTGGGAGACTGGCTATATATTTGAGGGATTATGTTTCAGAATAACAGCTGGCAGGAAAATTCTGTACATTTTTGAGGTATGGGATGGACATTAAGGGAGATGCTACCTCCAGTTTCAGAATGACTGAGCTTCATGAGTGTGGCCAGCTTTACAGCTTTGCATCCACATTTTACCTGATTTTAAATATTTGTCTTCTGTTTTGAGCAAAGCAACTGAGTAGGTGTTTCTTTTCTTATACTTCACTTCAATTTGTTCAAACTTACATGTAAGAAAACATTTGTTCTATTTCTTCTTTTCTACAAAGTGTTTCCTTTACAGATCTTTAAATAGGATCATCATTTTCTTTGGAAAACTACCCTTCTCCACTCTCAATAGTGGAAAGAAAAGCATGGACTGAACAATAAAAATATTCTCTCTCTCCTCTGGCAGTGATTTTTTTTAGTTTATACTGTGATGCACTAATGAAATAGAATAACCTAATTATAGCAATTATTATTATTAAGCTATAAGGAAAACAGAATCTATTTTTCCAAGATAGTTTATAGACTTGAATTTCAGAGCAACAATCTTACCTAAGCATAGGCCAGTCACAAAAGAGGAAGCTAAGAAGTGAAGTGACATGTTGTCATCTACATAAAACCATGATTCCATCCTTACTTTTGCATTATAAAAAGCAAGAATTTCTTCTCATTGCTTAAGCAACATTGAGT
The DNA here is from genome assembly GCA_004027655.1 of Graphiurus murinus. Classification (NCBI taxonomy): domain Eukaryota; kingdom Metazoa; phylum Chordata; class Mammalia; order Rodentia; family Gliridae; genus Graphiurus; species Graphiurus murinus. Next base: position 69,538 of record PVLC010006165.1, on the reverse strand, counting down.
TGGACTTCTTTTTCTCTCTGCTGGAAGAATCCTTAGGAACACATTGTTTAGGGAGGTTATTTTATATACGAGACTAAAAACTTTAAATCTAGAGACCATGTCTACTTCTGACTTTATGCCTTAGTGAGCCCCTGACAATTATTTGCCAAACATTTGTTGAATGAATGAATGAATGAATGAATGAATGAATGTAAGACAGCTTAGTAACTAAAGCCATGCTGGTATTAGCAAAAGTAGGAAGTCTACCCTAGATCACCTGCTCTCTATCTGGTTTATGTCCCATTATGTCTAATTCCAGACATAAGAAAGGAAGTGTTATTTCCAGAATTGTGTTTTGTTCCATAGACCCATGGCCATTTTCACATGTTCTTTCTCCCTGATCTCTGTCAGTAGTATCTTCCCTCCATGCCAAAACTTCTTTCCATGAAAAGAAGTAGTACCAAAACGCTTTTCAAAACTCCTCAAGACTTTACAAAAGTCTTAACTTTAACTGTAATGCACATATATGTATTTATATGTATATGTGTATCATATATAGAGAGATGAAAAAAGTATTTTTTATGTTTTTGTATAAGATCAGATTTTATTTAGTGAGAAACATTCTCTTAGAAAGATCTAAAAAGTTTATTTTCATAGGAAACAACTGACCTGTCTGCCATATTATGAAACTCTCTAAATGAGGTTATTGGCAGCCTTTCATAAGTAGTATTCAAAACAGTTTTCCCCAAGGGTCACTACTGGACTTCTGGGGCTTTGCTTTTCCTTGGATTTTCTTTATTTATGTAGCAAGCAGATGACTCAAAAAAGGTAAAATCTTTGTGATTTCTTCAAGAGCCTTAATTTTATACGTAGGACAAATGGATCTTTGGTTCACTTTATTATTGTTTTGGAGTTTGGATAATATATTGAAAACTCAGGAGAAGATAAAATTATTGTTCTTACTTTATTTTCTTATTCCATAATAGCAAGAAGTAAGTAAATTAATCCTTTGAATATCAATTATACTAGTAGGAAAGATAGAAAAACCCTATGTGATTCAAATGCGATATAAAAATATACATGTCACTTTTTTCCTCTCATCTATATTTGGCAAGTAGATCCTGAAAACTAGAGTCTCATAATCCATTATTTTGAAGAAAAGTGCAATACTTAGGTTATTTAAAACAATTTTAGTTATTTTATTTTTCTGTATTTTTATGGGTAATCCAGTTCTTCAATTGAACGCACTTTAGAAGCTTTCTTTTGTGCATATCCTTCTTAGTTCTTTCTCCTTTCTATGCCAAAAGAATGAAAAATGACTGTAGCTTGAGAGAAAATTGGTAAATATTTCACATAAGAATTTTTGAAGGATGTTTTCATTCTTATTTAAATATCACTGGTAATATTTGAGGAGTTCATATTTATCTTCTAAGTACCCTATGGATAAATAGTTGATTACTTAGGGTCGCATTATTTAGGTAAGCAAGTAGTTCCCACACTTGGCTAGACATCAGAGTCCTTCAAGCATTTATGAGCCATATTCCAGATGAATTGAAACATAAGGAAGCAAGCCACGTGACTGCTGTGATGGTGAGCAATGCAGGTGCACAGGCCCCAAGGATAACTCAGACCTTGCAGATGGAATCACTGCCACACATGATCAAACAAGCAGCCTCTTATGGTTTAATCTAAATATGATGAGGGTAAAGAAGTGGTCATTAGATTTAACATAAGGAGCTTTCCTCAAGTAGTTTTGATGGGGAATTAGGAACTAAAATGTTACTTGAAATGACTTAAGAATTAGAGGAAGGGAATTGGATTGAGTGAACAATTACAGGTTTCTTAACCTTTTCTCTATAGGGATGTAATAAAGAAGATTGGTTCTTGGACTTGGGTGTGCAATTCTCAGACTGCTGAAAACTGAATGTGTGGGGATTATGGGAACTAGACTCTAACTCTCTTTTACTTGGTTTCCCACCACAATGTGAGCAGCTTCCACTGCCCTTCATTTCCACATGATGTGCTGCCTCACCACAGAACCAAAAGCTGTGAGGCCAACCAATCATGGACTCATGGACGGACACCTCCAAAATTGTGAGCCACAATGAAACATTTCTTTTTATAAGCTGATTACCTCAGGTATTTTGTTATAGTGATGGAAAGCTGACTAACACACACAGTCTTGTTAATACACATACTCCTGTTCTACCTCTCCTGACTATTTTACATAGAAATGAATGTTTACATAAAGAAAAGTAAAACAGAGTTTCACATAATCTTTCCATTTTTGTATCAAATAGTTAAAAATCCATTTTGAACCATTGAAATATCACTGTAATCCCAGTACTTGGGAGCATAGCAATTTCAAGGCCAACCTCAGCAACTTAGTGAGAATTGTTTAAAATTAAAAATAAAAATGGCTAGGGACATATATGGGAGGCAGAATGTATCTGGGTTCCATCTCCAGCACCACAAAATAAAAATAAGTAAATAAAAAAATTCAATGTGGTTAAAAGGTACTCAATTTATTCTCTTATAATGTCAGCAGATTAAAAGGCAAATTAAAGCTTGTGACCTAAAGTATCTTTTGCTTTTTATTGCTTATTTTCATTTATAAATAATAACTAATAAGAATGTTACTTTGACTTTATTTATAATAAAAAGCTTAACTTTTCAGTGAGTATGTTCTTGTAATATAAGCTAAAATTAAAAAAAAAAACTGAATACTTCCTCATCTTCTCTATTGACAAACAATAAGATTGGATAAAGTAAATTTACAGTCAAAGATTTTAGGATTTTTCAAGGACTTTCGAGTTACTCTAGTGAGTAATCTCAGATTATAAAATGAAACTTAAGAATAATACCAGACATGACCAGGTAACAAAAAAGCCATTAGCAAAAATGGCTGGAGAACTCTAGTTGTGTTTTCACTAGCCCAGTGGTGTCTCCTTGTTGATAAAATGTTGCCTTTTCTAAATGTTATGAATGTGGGTGTCTGACACACCAACTTCTCTGTTGAGTAAAAATTATACTATAAAGTAACCATCTATTCCATTATGCATTGAAAGTAGATGGAAACCTCTTGTGAATCCCTGGGAAGCAATATGAGTACAATAAGCAATTATTCTGTTGCTGCAGTAGAGGAAGAAAGAATAAAATTGACCTTATTTATCTATTTAAAAAGTGAAGACAGAAAAGCATCACTGTTCAACCAAGAGCTAATGTTTGTACCGTCTCAGAAGAGTGTGTTCATTATTTGTCCTGAGTGACTTTTTTTTGCCTCATGTGACATTTCTGACATTGTAGTCAATAAATAAAAATTGTGCTGACAGATAGCTCATATAGTAGATCATGTAATTTACAAGGCAGTGCAATATGTCACGATATTGCATCCAGTACTTAACCAAGAGCCTCAACAACACATAAATCTTTCCATGCTTTGATGCAATCATAGAGTCTTGTTTCAAGTGAGGCTTTTCAATTGTAACTGAGCATTCATGATTGCTCTTGTAATAAGTACCATTTTTCTTCTCCATTTCCCTCTTTCCTTGGTATCTGGAAAGTGCTAACAAAAAATTGAAGCCTCCAGGAAATTGTCCTGAAACTAGAAACCAGCAGGAAATTGACCCAAATACACGCCAGGCAATATCAAAAGTATTACTTAAAATATGTTCTTTTATAATAACTATTACTTTAAAAAATAAGAGCAATAGCATTCACATTCAGGCTACTGAACTCTTTGCATCACTATTGGCCTGTAGAGTAATATCCTAAAAGTTATAGCACAAGAAGAATTGCAGTTCTTATGGGAAGAGGAGATTATCTTCTTAGCACGTTTAGGATCATTGTTGAATATCACAACTACCATTAAATGCCTGCTCAGTGTCTCTGGTGAGAAATTTCTATTGAAATTGTGTTTTCTTCTAAAATGATCTAAAAATATTTTTTGAGGAAATGGCTTGTTGCCTATTTATTTCTCACACTATTAAGCTTTTTGCATTGGTTACCACTTTCTTTTCTAGCAAGCACCTTTAACACTGGTCCTGAGTATAAAAGTCTCCTGAAAGATCCTGAAATTATTCTTTGGAGTTTGGAGTTTAGTATTGTATCTCTTTTAACTAAAGAGGAAAATCACATTCTTCAAGTTCTTTAGAAAATGTACTTGATTCTATAGTTACGCTGGTGAAGCTTCCGTGTAACTTTTCCTTTTGAAGTCTTAAATTTCATTGTGGGCTGAGCTCATGGGCTTGTCCTTTCTATACTGTCTTCCGGTTGCCATTCTCCAGATGGAATTTTCTTTTCAGTCTTTTACACAGCACACTATAATTACATGTTTTACTTTTTTTATGTGTCTTTCCTCTGCATCTGCAATCTGGTTCCTACTTTTTTTTAACAACACCTAAGGGTGCTTGTGCCTTTGAGCAATAACTTTCAAAGAACTGGGACACTACATAAATTAAAGGAAGCATAAATGTACCAAGAGCAGAAAGGGAAATAATATGTCTACCTTAGGTATAAAATGCATGTTTTATATAACCATTTCCACATCTGTAATATCATTTCCATGTTATAAAAAATGAGTGTGTGTATTATGCATGGCACATATGCATAATATGAAAGTTAGTGTTTTTCTTCATCCTCTTATACATTTTCATTAACTAATATATGAAAAGGTGACTAAATAAACTTTATTTTATCATTCTATTCAGGATATCTGTCTTTACTCATGTGTGCATACTGACTTTTTCAAAAAGAGGTTGTTCTAAGTAATTTCAGTTTCTTTAATGATATTTGTCAAATTTTTAGGGGTGATATATGCATATTATAAAACTTTTAGAAAATAAAGTATAAAGAAGAAAATGTTTGAAGGATGCTAAGAACATGTGTTGGAATAAAGACAGTCTTATCAAGAAAGGATAGGGGGAAAAATAACTAGTTACATGCATCAGAATAAAACTGTCTGTAACTACAAGAACAACTCAAAATGGATGAAAGACTTTAGTACAATACATGAAATTAGTAAAAGAAAATAATTTGGGATGTTGGAAAGGGTAAGGATTTTTTTTAGACAAGAATGCAAAAGCACAAAAAATAAAGAAAAATAAACCAATGTTATCACACCATACTATAATGCTTCTGCATAGCAAAAGAGACAGTCATCAAAACAAACAAACCACTTATAGAATGGGAGAAAATATCTTCAAATTATACATGTAAAAAGGAATTAATATCTGTAATTTATAAGAAACTCTAAAAACTCAATAGTAAAAATAAATAAGTAAATAAATAATAAATAAATAGAGCAGCAAACCTAAATAGGCTTCCCTTTAAAAAAAAAAAGGCACATGAATAGCAAACAATTAAATAAAAAATGCCCAATACTAATAATCAAGGAAATTCAAATAAAATTCATGATGTGATATCATCTCATTCTATTAAGAATAGTGCTTATTAAAAAGGTAAAAGATAGGTACTGGCAAGGATGTGGATAAAAAGGAACTCTTGACTACTCTTAGGGGAAATATAAATTAGTACAACCATTATGGAGAACAGTATGAAGATTTTGCAAAACAGTAAAATATAGCATACTATATATTTCAAAAAGCTAGAAGATAGAATTTAGAATATTTTAATTAAAACAAATGTTTGAACAGGTAGATATACTTAGTCTATGTTGACTATGTTTGCATATTTTATATATAAATAGACATCACGTATCCCATAGATAGGATTTTTATTTTATATATCAATTAAAAATAAATTCAATTTAACCTTTGACACATCACTTCCAACAATTTACAAAGTGAATAAGCAACCTATGAACTGGGATAAAATATTTACAAAGCATATATCTGATAAAGGGTGAGTATCTGAAAACATAAAGAATTTAATGCAATAGTAGGAAAATATACTTATGTAAAGGTAGACAAAAGCTGGGTATGGTGGTTCCTGCTTGTAATCCCAGTACATGGGAGGCTGAGACAGGAGAATTGAGAAGACAGTCTCAGCAAATAATGACTTTTTGATCAAACTAGCAGAAACCCTGTTTCAAAAAGTAAAAATAAAAATAGGACTGGGGGTGTAGCTCGAGGGTAAAACGCTCTTCAGTTTAATCCACATTGACACACACACACAAAAAGAGAAAGAGAGAGAGAGAGAGAGAGAGAGAGAGAGAGAGAGAGAGAGAGAGAGAGAGACATAGAGAGAGAGAGACCTTGAATGGGAATTTCTCAAGAGGAAGATATTTAAATGGTCAATAGAAATATTTTTTAAAAAAACCATAATCACTATTCATCAGGGGGAAACAAATGCAAAGTACAAAGAGATATCACTTCACACTTCATAGAATGGCTACATTCAAGAAGATGAAACACAGATATTGACAAAGATATGAAAAAATAACTTTTTACGTTGCTTTTGGAAATGTAATTAGTACAGCCATTATGGAAAACAGTATGGAAATTTGTCAAAACACTAAAAATAAAACTAATATATGATCAACAATTTTAGAGGAATTTAAATCAGTATTTGAAGTGTTATCTAAGTTCTCATGTTGATTACATTATTCATAATACCAAAGTATGGAATCAACCTAAGTGTTCATCAGTGTTGAACAGATAAAGAAATATGGTATATACACACAATGGATTTTTATTTAGCCTTTAAAATGAAGGGAATTCTGTCACATGCAGCCACATTAATGAACCTCAAAGATATTACAAAAAGTTAAATAAGCCAGACACAGAAAAACAAATACTACATTATTACATTTTTTGTTAAATCAGAAAACATTGATTCCAAATAAATAATAAAATTATGATTTATCAGAGTCTAAAGGATAGATTTTGGTGAAAGAGTATATGCTTTTGTTACATGAAAGAAAGAAACTGAGATCTGAAATCTTTAGCATAGCATGGAGACTGTAGTTTATAGTGATATAACATATATTTAAAGAGAGCATACTTTATGTGTCTGTTCCCTACTAAAGAGAATATCATCTCATAGGTATGCTTAAATCTTGATTTAATCATTTCATAATGTGTATACATATATAGAAATATCATATATAATTTCATAAATATATAGAAATACTACTTGCCAATTAAAATAATATTAAATATGTGAATGGGCAAAGAACAAAAGGGATATTTTTTCAAAGATATAACCATTAAGGAAATGCAAATAAAAGCCAAAGGAAGACACTAATTCACACTTACTAGAGTTGTTATAATAACTATAAAAATTAAAAATAACCAGTGTTGACAAGGTTGCAGAGAAATTGGAACCCTACTTCTTTGCTATTGTGAATATGAGTAATATAGCCACTGGGGAAATAGTGATTTCTCAAAAGTTTACATATAAAATCACCATTTATTACTACAATTCCACTTCAAAATATCTACCAAAAATATTGGAAACATCAAATCAAACAGACATTTATATATTCATCAACATAGCAGCATTTTTCACAATAGTTAAAGGTAGAAACTACCCAAAATGGTTGGGTAAACTATCAACTGATGAATGGATAAATAAAACTTATGTATATACATGCAATTAAATATTATTTGGCCACAAAAAGAATGAAATTTTCATATATGTTATAACATGGATTGACCTTGAAATCATTATGCTTAGTGCAATAATCCAGAAACAAAAATATAAATATTGTATTATTCCTTCTACATGATTTCCAGAGCATAGTCAAAATCATAATGTTAAGAAGTAGAATAGAGGTTATGAGAGACTGAGGGGCATGAGAAAGTTTTAGTTTTGGGTGTAGAGGTTTTATTTGAAATGTTATGCAGGTTTTGATTATAAATAGAGGTGGGGGTTACAGAGCATTGTGAATAAATTTAAGGCTACAAAATGTTATCTTAACAAATGGTTAAAATGATAAATATCATGGTGGGTATGCTTTACCATAGTGAAAATGCAAAACATATATGTATTTTATTAAACCAGGTATAAGCACAGTATGACAAATTAAGTCATGCAGATTTTTAGTACCAATAATATCAATTGAATTTACTTTTAAAAATAAAATTATTTTCTAATATTATCAAAATTTTAACCCAAGAAACGTGTGTACGACTTTAGTTTTTCAAATATTAGAAATCTATGTGTATGTGCACACACACATACACAAAAATAATGATCAAACTATTTCCAAACAGATGGAAATATGAAGAATGTAGGGAGACAATGTTAATTCCATAGAAAGTACAATTGTGTAGAACATTTGTCAGAATAAACATTTTCAGAACTTGGGGAGTTACCCAAAGGCAGAGTGCAATGTGGAAAAATGTTTATTCATGAAAAACACTGAATTTTGCAAGAAGGAAAAGCTTTATGGTATTTTTAACTTGACTTATTTTCATTTCTCTATTTCAAACTTCCTCTGTAGCCTTGAAAACTTAAAGAATTAAGCCAATGAATAGCAGCCTCCAGAGGGAGGTAGAAAGGATTGGTGCTTCCTTAACACCTCATTGCCAGAGAGCTGTCACTATTTGAAATTGTTGTAACTCCCTCACAAGACTTTAGTTAAAAGGTTGCTTTTATTTGTTCTGACTACAAACTCACAGAATATTGAAAGCCTTTTTACCCAAGGGTGCTTTTTAAAAATAATTAGCAGAAAATGTTTACCACTGTGGCTTCCTGTAGCAAGAGATAACCACTGGCAAACAAGAGGCTAACCAAAAATCTTGCAGGGAAAGTTAGGAAATGAGATATCTATAGTATATTTGAAGCACCTCTGAGATATTCCTTGGAGGTTAAAAGGCTGTGTGCATTTGTATGACTTTGTGTTTACCCAGGGATATTTGTACATTATGGAAAGAAACTGGGAAGATTCCAAGCTCTCATTTCTGACTTACCTTCAGACTCAGTGCAAGAGAAACTAAGGAATTAGAAACATATTAATTGCCTGACTGAATTTTGAAGGCACACCTAACAAACATGCAGAGCTCCTTGGCAAAGATTGGAATTTTTTTTTTTTTTAGTTTCTAGGCCTTTAATAAAATAATCTTTTTAGTCAGTAAATAGTAACTAAGCTGACCATGTAGAAACTTTCATCTTCAAAAAAACTTGCCCCCCACCATGTACACACATGCACACAGGAATGAGTCAGATATAATAAACAAGTTCAAGATAATTGCATTATGGAACTCAATATACAAAAATATGTCGTGTATAGTGCACTTCTATATACAACAATGACTAACTTGAAAGTGAAACGATAAAACAAAGAGCAAAACAATTCTAGGAGAAATCAATTCTGGCAGTTTTTTATATAGTATGGTAACTGTAAATAATGATAATATACTGGTTAAAAAATAGAGGATAGTCATAGTGGTACACACCTGTAAACCTAGTATTTGGGAGGCTGAGACAGGAGGATTATAGGTTCAAGGCCAGCCTTAGCAACATAGTGAGACTCTTTTTCAATAAAATAAAATGTAAAACATGGCTGAGGTGGAGCTCAAAGGTAGAATGTCCCTGGGTTCAATCCTAGTACCATGCACACACACACACACACACACACACACACACACACACACAAATACACACAAAAAGAGGAAAAGAAGAAAAACTAGAAAAAAGAATGTTGAATCTTTTCACACAAAAAATTTAATTGTTTGAGAAGATAGATATATTATATGATTGAACATTATACAATAAATAAATGTCAAAAACTCCACATGGTATCCATAAGTATAAACAAGCTGTATGCCTTAATTATAAAAATAAATGTTAAAACCCATTTATAATAGAATAAAAAATAATAAAAATTTAACAAAGGGTGTAAGACTTGGATAATGAAAACTAGAAAATATTACTGAAATAAAAATGATGTAAAGACATTTCTTGCTCATGAGTTGAAAGGTAGGAAGTCTGCCCAAATTAATCTTTTGATACACAACAATCATTATCAAAAATTTACCTGACTTTATCTTAGACATCAACATGCTTATTCTTAACTTAATTCTTAGTATGAGAATATAAAGCCCAAAGAGTAAGTATAACAATCCTGAAAAGGAACAAAATTGAAGAATTACTTCCCAATCTCAAAGCTTACTACAAAGCTATACAAATCAAGTTTGCATAGTACTGTCATTATACAGACAATTAGATCAATTGAAAACAGTAAAATCCAGAAATAAAGTTATTGTTAATAGATTGTTAAAAAGTATTCCAAGCATTTCAATGGATAACGGATTTTACAACAAATTCAAATAAGTTACAATAAATTATAGTAAATTCAAATAAGTTTAAAAGCAACAATTATCTTTATTCCTAGTGTTAGATGTGAATATACTCTAAGAGTTGTTGATTTTAAGTAATAGTAAATATAATAATTTGGATTTATAATGTCCCCCTGAGATCTCACAGAGAGTAGGCAGCCATGTTGGAGGCAGGACTTGGTTGTGAGGAGGAGTCCCTGGGGATGTGAGCTTGTAGACTACATGTTTCCTCCTCCTCCTGCTCTCTCTTACCTCTAGCCTCCATTATATGAAAGCAAAGACCTTGCTTTCTTCCTCTCTCTGCTTCCCTCCATCATTCCCTGAGCCCCTTAGACCAAGCTTGACATGGACTAAACCTCTGAAATCTCCAGAACTGTGAGCAAATAAACCTTCCTCTAAGTCCTATGTTCAGTTGTTTTGGATTATATCAGTGAAAATGCTGACTGAAACAATAACTATGCAATTGAAGTAAGAAGTAAAAGTCAGGGCAATAGTAGAGCATTATGACTGAGGTATTAAAGAACCTTCTCTTACCATAGATCCAGAAAGGCAAGAGACAGAGTCCTTTAAGCCAAAGAAACAAATTGCATCTGTGTCTTCTCATTTGCAGAACAGACAGAGAAAGAGAGGTTTGAGTAAGTAGATTAGAACCTCATTTGTAATGCTTTTTGTACTAAATATATGTTTCCTATTGATAATAAAAAAGAGAGATAGCAAAGACACAGAAAGTCACCTAACATTCCAACTTGAACTGAGAGGTAGCAAGTTCTATTTGTATCTGAAAATGATAACTAAAAACACTATGCATGTGCTAACTCTAGTGTCCTGATTCCTGCTATTTTCTAATACTGGAAAGTTCTCATTCCTTTCCTGCTTTGCCATTCTCTTCTACCAATCTACCTTAATTATCTTTCACTGTTCTAATTTATACAGGGTCAGGTAAAAAGCCCTCTTCTCTATGAATCCTTTTCTGACTTCTCTGTGTAGTTATCTCTGTGTAGTTAATTTCTCTTATGCTGTGTGCTCACACAGAATTTTGTACCTTTTTTATTTTCACACTAACTTGTAATTTAGTCATATATTTTTCTTCCTAGAAATTTATCTTCTTTAGAGAGAGAGGACTCGATGTTAATTGCTTCTATATCTTACTGTTACTGCTTCCCCTGACATATGAGAGAGTCAACAAGTTTTAGGTGAAAATGACTGAATAAGTATCTCCAGTTAATTGATTTATTGGTTACAGTTAGTAGCCAGCTATTGTTCATTCTGCATATAGTATGAATAGAGAAACTTTAATTCTAATATAGCTACTTCTACTCAATGCTAACACAAACAAGGAGGATTTTCCTATCACTTAACTTCATCTGCAACTGCTCCAGCCTTCCTTAACCCAGGCATGTTTTGGTTCTTCATATTACCCATTTATATGCACCTGATCAAAATGTTATTTTCTACAAATTATTTTCTAGGCATGATTTATACTATAAGCACTGTTAGGTCTGTGTCTTCTAAAGCAAATTTTTTAAGACATAGGCAAACTTTTTCTATCAATCTTTCTGCTAAAGCAAGAGTGGTAGTAAGACCACAAAAGTTACTTTTGTTGTGGAAAACTGCTTCCGTATAGTGAAGGGGAAGGGGTGGGAATCGCCATAGTCTATCAAGCTTTACACAGCACCATTGGAGATTAATAGATAAACTGGGACCTAAAAAACAGCCATCCTTGGTATGAACAGTTATTCCAACCTGGATTCTCTTTCTCTCCTAGTCATTAACACTCTTAAAGTTTTTGTTTATTAACAGTCATTACTACTTCCAGTGAGTATCTTCTTTTGCAGACTTTGTATAAGAGAAATATTTATTTACTTACAACCTTTTTTAATTGATAATTCACAGGAAAGCATTGCAAAGGATATAGTTAGGAGATGGAAACTCTCTATAGTTTTGACCCTGTGCCTGAACAATTTGTCTGTTGGAGGAGAGAGTGTTGGGACACAATAGAAGGATTTTGAGCAGGAAATAATTATGTCATCAGGTTTGTTCTTTAGAAAAGTTAATCTGAAAGTGTATACAGGCAGTCTCAGATGAGACAAATATTGAAGGCAGGAACATCTGCTAGAGGGCTATTACACTGGTCCAGATGAGCAGCCATGAGAGCTTAAATTAGAACAATGGAAGGGAGGCTGACATTTCTGATTGCCCATTGGAACTTTCCCCTGGATGACTGCCAGGGATTTCATGAATTTAAGATCCTCTCCACTCTCAAACAACAAAGTCTATAAAGTAGAAATATCTTTATCTAGCAGCTTCTCATTTCCCTGGTATTAGAATCATCTCATTCATTCCTCCTAACACAGAAGTCACTTACTCCTGTTGATTTTACTTCCTAAATACTTCTAAATGGATTCATTCTTTTGTCCCTATTATCAATGCCTATGGTGAAGAAAATCACTCATATTTATTGAGAATCAAAAGGTCAGGTAATGTGATCCAGGACTATTGTGACCAAATTAATTTCCAGTGATCTCAGGAAAGCCACTTAACTTTGTAATGTTTTTCCTCGCTATTTTTTGTTTGATGGTTTGTTTGTTACTGGGGATTGAACCCAGGGGCATTCTATCTCTCAACTACACTTCCTGCCCTTTTAATATATATTTTTAAATTTTAAAACAATATCTCACTAAATTGCTGAGGCTAACCTAGAACTTGCAATCTTCCTGTCTCAGTTGACAAGTACTGGGATTACAGGTGTGTGCCACTACATCCAGTCCCTCTAATTTTTAAGAAAATAATAGTAATAAGGTTATAAACTCAACTATTCAATCAGTATTTTGTGCTTGGCTAGAATTATGTTTGTATTTTTTTTTCAGAACCTGTGAACTATTTCAATGGTTCTAGAACACATTATCAGATACCATTCCCAGAGTTTCTTAGGTGGGCCTGAAAATTCATCTTTCCATCAGGTTCCCAGGAGATGCTAATGCTGCTGATTCAGATATAACACTATTAGAAGTATTTACCATGCCGAGTGTGATGGCACATGCTTGTAATCCCAGTACTTGGGAGGCTGAGACAAGAGGATTGCAAGTTCTCAGCCAGCCTCAGCAACTTAGTGAGGCCCTGTTTCCAAATAAAAGAATAAGATATATCGGGGGCTGTAACTCAGAGGTAGAATGCCCCTGGGTTCCATCCACATTACTTCCAAAAAAGAAGGAGGAGGGGGGGGAGGAGAGGGAGGGGGAGGAGGAAGAGGAATTAACTTATTTGAGCCCTTTTGACTATTAACATTAGCTTAAGGTGAATTTGATTATATTCTAGTTTCAGCACTAAAGAAAAGTAAAAGAGAAGTATATCATTCCACTTTATAAGCTATATTTTTCTCCTCTATAAATAAAATAGGTGAGTTTCCATAGATGCTATATTCCTTCTGAAGTATGCATTTATCTTGTACATGAAATAAAGGTGTTGCTGAAGAAAAATAAATGAACCCTTAGTTTGGATATAAAAATTACTGTACAGAAATAGAGGAAGTATTGCATTTAAATCTACCACTTTTAAGAGACCTTTATAGATAATTCTTGGATCCAGAGAGTATTTTACTCAATATTAGTGAAACAGTATTTTTCGCTTTTGGAATATTGATTAATGTTCATAGTTAGAAATATTAAAGTGGAGGCTTAATTTCTGGAAAATGTCCCAATATGAAAAAGTTAGTTACTTCGTGTGACTGTGAGATACATAAGCCTAGATAGCCGTAATGGTAAGATGGACTAGCAGATGCATTTTCTGATTTCAATGAGTCTTGTGTTGAAAACTTCAAGTTTTCTTTGACCGTGCTTGACTGCATCTCAGATGGGCTGAAGCATTCTTCAATATAAAAGGAAATGCCCAACATAGTTTGGTGCACTTAAGAATCACTTAGACTGAGCTATTTTTGACTGCATGTCATAGCTCTGGGATGAAATTTCACAGGTCAGTTTCTCTTTGCCACTACCTACTGAAGTGTTATCTGCTTCTATTATCTCACCTATCCAACATACTGGAACATGATTCATTTCAGAAAGTGGCTATTAATATTTTTTTAAAACTCAGAAATTAACAAAGATGTATGATTACAATGTACCAATAAAAAAATTTTAAAACTCAGATATTAAAATGTTCAAGTCAGGAACTTCAAAATAATTGAAAGGTTAATTTTATACTTTATTTTCTTTCATTTAAATTTGTTATATAAATGGAAAATATAAACAAAATCTCTTAAGGTTTTTTCCAATGAAACATTGACATTCATGAGGGAATAATGGTGTTTGCCAACCTTATCCAATAATGGCCATGTTCTAACTTACCAAATAATAATTTTTATGGCATTTTAATTGGTACAATGTAGTATATTACTGTTAGAAATTTGGAGGCCGGATGTAGTGGTACATATCTACTGTAATTCCAGTACTTGGGAGGCTGAGACAGGAGGATCACAGGTTTGAGGCCAGACTCAGCAATTTAGCAAGGCTATCAGCAACTTAGTGAGATCCTGCTTCAAAAATAATATAGGAAAATAGGGATGGGGCATAGCACAGAAGTAGAACACACACACACACACACACACACACACACACACACACACACACACGTTTGGTACATGTAGCTGGGAACAGTTATGCATACCTGTAATCCCAGAATTTGGGAGACTGAGATAGGTAGATCATAGGCCAGTGCCAAGTAACTTACTGATACCCTGTTTCAAAATAAAGAATAAAACAGGGCTAAGGTTGTAGCATAGAGATAGAATGCACTGGAGTTCAATCCCCAGTTCCATACATGTGTACATACACACAAACACATACACACACACACACACACACGTAAACAATTTGCACTTGCTACAGTTTACCTACACCAGAATCTGTCATATAAAAGGAATAGATTTTGCCTTAGTACACTTTATTTTTTATTTTAGAGTTAAATAGGTTTAGGTTTAATATTACTAGTTATAATAGTATTTATAATTAGTATTGATATTCCACATTATAATTTCATATTGATATGCTACTTATGGTATATTATTTTTCTAGATGTTCTGCTATTTCAACAACTTTGGAAATCATTTTGTTTTAGAGATAACAAAGAGTAGAAATTAGTTACTAAAAGTTCCAAAAACTTGAATTTATAACTTAATTCCAGAAAGAAAAACATCATTAATTCCTCTTAGTTATAATTGTCAGGTTAAGAGTTTAAATGAGCCGAGCATGGTGGCGCACGCTTGTAATCCCAGCATTTGGGAGGCTGAGACCAGAGGCTCTGGGTTCGCCGCCAGCCTCAGCTACCTAGTGAGGCACTCCACAACTTAGTGAGACTCGGTTTCAAAATAAAGAATAAAAAAAAAAAATAGGACTGAGGGTATAGCTCAGAGGTAGAATGCCCCTGAGTTTAATCCCCAGTACCACCAAAAAAAAAAAAAAAGAGTTTTGAATGAGAGGAAAATCTAGTTACTAATGTAATGAGGACTTGGGAATATTATTTCCACCATATTGTAGGTTGAAAGTAAATATTGGTGCTCTGCTTTGCTTTGCTTTGCTTAGTACTAGTGATTGAACCCAGGGACATTCTACCTCTGAGCTATACTCCAGCCTTACTTTGTTATTTTGAAATATGGCCTCACTAAGTTCATGAGGTTGGACTTGAACCTGTAATTGTCCTGTCTCAGCCTCCTTAGTACTGTGATTACAAGCATGTACAACCATGTCCAGCTGTTGACTTATTTTCTTATGCTGAATGGGTGTGCTAGATCCAAGAGATTTTTACATATGAATAAGTTAAACAAAGTTAGAAGCAATATTCAACATTATATATTATACATTTAATATTACAATAGCATGTTGATATTATATTATAATATATAATAATTATATATTACGATAAGGAATAATTTGAATAAAATATATTAATATGATATTATCTATGTTATATGTGTGTATTCAATTTATATTCAATCAGTTATCTGTTAAATCCTCACTAATACAGTTTCCATATATTCCTGAAGGAACAGGAAGAGAAATTGGTAGACATCTCCTTTCCCCAAGTTTCTACCTCTTTCCTACTTTCCCTACTTTCTTTTTAATGAAAATAAACATTGATATTGCTTGTGATGATGTTAGTGATGATGGAATTATTATGATTTAAATGTTGGACAAATCCATTTCAAGACATGATGTTTATTTGTTTTCCTTCTACTATTGCCTTTCATGTGATTGGTTGGATGACTTAGAACTTGATGTGCCATTGGTGGGAGAGGCTGAAATGGTGATTTGATGAAATCAGCAGATTTGTTTAACTCCAATTTATATTTTTAATTCCTCAGTTACAGATCTCTACATGAGGAGCTATTGAATACAAGTCAAATTAATAAAGCAGTTGCTTTACTTTCAATGGCCATAGTTCTTTGCCATTAATTTATTCCTTGAGGAAACTGTCATGGAAAAATTGTCAGGAACAGATTCTGAGCATCTCTGGATTTTGTTTTGTTTTGTTTTGTTTTTTTTTTGCGGTACTGGGGATTGAACTCAGGGGCATTCTACCTCCGAGCTACACCCCCAGCCTCTTTTTATTCTTTATTTTGAAACAGAGTCTCACTGAGTTGCGGAGTGCCTCACTAGGTAGCTGAGGCTGGCCACGAACCCGGCTCCTCCGGTCTCAGCCTCCCGAATGCTGGGATTACAAGCGTGCGCCACCACGCCCGGCTCATGTCTGGATTCTTAAGGTGATACTTTAAAATCAAGTCTATATTCTAAAGTAGCTACTAAGTTGCCAGACACCTGACACTGTTTGAAATTGCTAAAAATAGAAATCAGAGTAGAAAGTGTATCAATGTAATCAGGAAAACAACCAGATGTTGGAAAATATGGGCTCTGTTTGACTCACACCTAGTATTAGCTATGCACCTTAGACTAACTGAGCTTCTATCTCTTTGTTTGTAAATGGGAAAATAATAGATACATTAAAATATATGAATGGTAAAAACTCATATTGGCCTCCTGCCTAATATTAATTCAATTTCTATAATAAGTTACTCTTCAAACTCTTCACCGCTTCACATCTGGGTTTATCTTTGTAAAATACAAATATGACTACCTGACTTTCCCACTGGAAGGTTTACTATATTCCCATCAACCACATGACCATTAAAAAATGTCAAGCTGATATTTTTGAGGTTTTCTTCAGGTTTTATCCTTGTATTGGTACATTGTAATTGAACATCATAGTGAGATTCAAAGTGATAGAAAAATACTCAGATACCCACCTCTGTACATGTTGGTAAGATTAGTAGTGGTCCTTTCATAAATAAAGATAGAATTATTTGAACTGGTTCTTTCATCAGTTCTGTTTTTACTCTACCCACTTCCCTCTCTCAATACCCTCTCATAATTCTACTGGTCTTTCTATTCATTTATGTAGCTGAGGCTGCCTGCAAACCTGGATCCTCCCAAGTATTGCATATATTCATAAATGTTTCTAATCTCCTACTACACTTCTAGGTCTACTGAGGATGTCAGAATAAATTGCCTTGTATACTCAAAGTTCTCAATGAATATTTTTCCAATATGAAATGATTGTGAGTTTGCATATTCATCCTTGTAAGCAAAATAACATGAAGATCATCCAGTGTTCATGTACATATTATTTATTTAAAAGAAATCACTGAACAGTATTGCTAGTTTAGACTTTTAAGTAGACAAATTGTATAGAGCAGAAGTACTTTAAAGTCCTTAAAAGAAGTATAAAATGTCTTGTATAAGTGATAAAAAATACAGAAATGTAGAAATACACACATATATAATGTGTACTTAGCCAGCCCTGGTGATGCACTCATTTGTTGATGGACACTTAGATTGTTTCCATGATTTGGCTACTGTGAACTGTGCTGATATAAACATGTATGTACATATTTCACTTTATAATATTCTGATTTCAATCCCTTTGGAAAGATATTCAGGAGTGGTATAGCTGGATCATATGGTGGATCCATTCTCAGTTTTCTGAGGAATCTCTACACTGATAACCATAGCAGCTGCACTAATTTGCAATCCCAATAACAGTATATAAGAGTTTCTGTTTCCCCACGTCCTCACCAGCATTTAATTTTGTTTATATTCTTGATAATTATCATTCTAATTGGATTAGATGGAATGTCTTAGGGTTCACTAGAGTAACAGAATTCACAGGATGTGTGTATGGTAACAGGGGATTTATCAAATCAGTTTACAGTCCAAAGCAGTGTAGTCCCAAGTGGCCACCTACATGTGGAGAGCCAGAAGAACCAGCGGCTCACCAAGCAGTTCAAGAGCTGAAGTCTCATAATCAGAGTGACCAATAATGTAGACCTATTCCAAGATGCAAAGGCCAGGAAACTCTCCAGAGAAATGATGTTGAAAGTCCAGTCCAAAGAAATGAAAGTCAATATTCCCAGTGTGAGCAGATGTGCTTACTCAGAAAGTTAATCATGTACTCATGCAACTTTCTCCTTTTTATCCAGGTCTTGTACCTACCCGAAAAGTGCTGCCTACATTCAAGGCAGGACTTTCTCTTCCATCTTCCACTACATAAGCCAATATTTCTCATCAACATACTCAAAGTCATAAAATCTTAAGTGTTCCATAATTCAGTCAAGTTGACAATTCAGATTAACCATCACATGGAATCTCAATGCAGTTTTGATTTACATCTACTTGATTACTAATGATGCTGAACATTTCTTCACATATTTATTCAACATTTGTATTTCTTTTGTAAAGTATCTATTTAGTTCAATTGCACATATCTTGATTGGGTTATTATTTTTTAGTGTGAAGTATTTTAAGTTCTTTGTATATTCTAGATATTAGTCCTCCATCTGAGGAGTAGTTGACAAATATCTTCCCTCATTCTGTAGCCTTTCTCTTTAGAATCTCAGTGGTTTCTTTTGCTGCAAATAAACTTATAAGTTTAATGCTATTACATTTATTAATTATTGTATTAATTTCCTGAGCTTTGGGAGTCTTATTGAGGAAGTTTCTACCAGTGCCTATATGTTGGAGTGTTGATCCTGTGCCCTCCTCTAGTAATTGCAAAGATTCTGCTCTAATTTCCAGGTCTTTTCTCCTAGCACATTGTTTTTAAATAATTTAATGTTTGTTCATACTTTTCTACATATTTTTGCCTACAAAATAGGATACAAAAGCACATAGTTGTTTAATTTGAGAAAAAAATGTGCTCAAGGTTAAAAATATATTTAACATTAGTAGACTATTCCAATCACAGCAGCACAGTCACTGTCTTCAGGAAAAAGTCTACCAAAGTAGATAATCTCCAAATGTAATGACCTCAGCTTAGATCTCATTCTCACTAATTATAAGGTATCGGTGTGGCCAATGTTCTCCCTAGATTTTGTGTAATACCAATTCCTGTTATACTTCAACTCTATATCATTCCAACTTCTGATTTTGAAGTCATTTTTCACCCTTAAAAATGTTTTCCAAAATCATCTTCAACATTTTAAAAAAATCTACATGCTTTCTTAAGAAGACTATATGCTTTGATCAGTTCATTTCAGCTGTCTCCTCTCTGCAGCATTGAACACAAGCAGCAAGACCTCTGCACACAAGTGTGATTTAATAACTATTGACCCCTGGATTTATAGTTTTCATGCTTATTTTTCCTAAGCCACTGGAGCTCATGTGCAATGTCATTTTTTTTTTTTTTTGATTTGGGTTTGCCAGAATAAATACAGGACACATACTTAATAATTTTAATATATAAGTATGCACTAAATATTGGATGAGGGCCAAGTATACTAAAATATTCAAAATATTGCTTATCTGAAATTCACATTTTACTGGATGTAATGCATTTGTAAATGCTAAATTGTAAGTCTTGGTTTGAGGTACATTGAAATTTTATTTCCTTTGTTCTTATTATCATCGTCATTGTTTTGTGGTGCTGGGGATTGAATCCAGGGCCTCAGTCATGCTAGGTAAGTACTCTACCACTAAACTATATTCCCAGCCTGAACACTGAAATGTTAGTCAAGATGTCCAAGCCAAATCCATAATATTTTTCTTCTGCTACTCCAAGTATTACTCATTATGTCCTTCTTTATTATATTCATTTAGACAAAAAGGTATGCTTCTCCAAAAGCTTAATAATTAATAATTCATAAAACACAAATCTTAGACCCACAATAAAGATGGCTCTGCTCTACTTTCTAGACTTCCACTACTTATAAGCTCTGTAGTGTGGAGCAATTTACTGAACTTTTAAAAAGCTCTGATTCTTTATAATTAAAACTAAGACAAATATAATTTTATCCCTTATGAGAAGGTTTTGTTAAAGCTAAAACATCAAATGGTGTAAATCATTTGGTCAAACACCCTGACACTCCATAATAAATGCTTAACAGTCAGTGTGATTTTTGACTCCTTTTTCTCTGTTACTCCAGTGTTAAAGGATGTCATATGAAGTCTGAGATGGAAAGTCTCTGAAAGCTGTTCCTTAATTATAGAAACTCCCAGTGTAGATTCGAGTTACTTTCATGTGGATTTCTGCAATAAGTAATGTGCTTCTGTCCCTTACCATGAATATTTATATAAAAATGTATGGATTCAAAATCTATTCTGAGTCCCTTATTCCATCAAATTAGGTAAAACCTACTTTTTCTGACATTCAAGAGCCTCCACAAATTATGCTCTAAGTTTCATCCTCACTTTTGTAGTCTTACACAAGTTCCTCTTTTCATCAAGAACAACTCACTGAAATCACTATTAATTTTTGGATTGCATGCAATCTCAATCTCTCCCTTCTAGCTTTATTTTTATCATGTGAAGGTTTTTGGTATATTTTAAATATTGAGTACATTGCACTTTGTTATTATGCTCCTTTCTTTTCTACATTTTTGTTTCTTTTTTCTATAAAGTAGTAAAGTATTACTAATAAAATGAATTGAGTATAAATACAAAATTAAGCCGGGCGTGGTGGCGCACGCTTGTAATCCCAGCATTTGGGAGGCTGAGACTGGAGGATCCGGGTTCGCGGCCAGCCTCAGCTACCTAGTGAGGCACTCTACAACTTAGTGAGACTCGGTAAAATAAAGAATAAAAAATAGGGCTGGGGGTATAGCTTGGAGGTAGAATGTCCCTGAGTTCAATCCCCAGTACCGCAAAAAAATAAATAAATAAATAAATAAATAAATAAATAAATAAATACAAAATTAAGAAGTAATATTTTTAATCTCAAATCCAAAGCATAGTATTAATTAAAATATATAGAGTGCTTTTTATTTTGTCCACTCTTCTAATTCATTTACAAATTAATTTTTTTCATTTCCCCAAAGCCTATAAGGCAGATGTGATTATTCTAATTTGAAAAAAAAAAGATATAGAAAGGCAAAGTAACTAAAGTTCCAAAACTAGTAAATAGCAAATGTTAATTTCAAATTATATATACAATATTGATCCTGGAAAAACTCTACAATGTAATTTTAGAGATATCTGATAAGCATTTATGATCTCCAGGAGGCAGTATAGGTTCACTAATAACCAGTGGTTTTAGATAAATCTAATTTTCTTTCTTTTTTTCTTTCTTCTTTCTTTCCTTCTTTCTTTCTTCCTTTTCTTCTCTTTCAGCGGGGATTGAACCCCAGGACACTCTACCACTGAGCTTCATCCCTGTCCTTTTTAATATTTTCTTTTGAGACAGAGTCTCACTAAATTTCCTAGGCTGGCTTCAAACCTATGATCCTCCTATCTCAGTCTGTCAAGTTTTGGGATTATAGGTGTGCACTAAAGTGCCATACCTCTTATTTTTTTCTTATAGTTTCTTTTTTTAATTTTTTTTATTGTAGTAATTCTTGCATTGTAGGTGTGCATCTTTGTTAGGTACAAATTGTTAACAACATATTTGCACACATTTCTCATTTGACCCCTTCCCCAATTCCCACCCTGTTCCATCACCCTCCCTCCCCCTCAGGTTCAGTTCAGTGAGTGACCTTGATATGATTGTGTAAGTACATCATGTGCCTTAGGGTGCCCCCAGCCCCATCCATCCCCTATGATTAAATCAACTTCTTTGCTTATCAAGGGATGCTAGGGAGAAGATGGGCATAGGAGGATCTCCAGATGAAAAGGAGAGACCTTCAATAAGCAAAGAAGTTGATTTAATCTTTAATTTAAGTTTCTAATACAGTGATTGATTCAATAAATGTAGCACCTGTTAATTTCAATAAGGCCTTTGGCTATTTCTGAAATTTTCTTAAACAATTATACAAGCACATGGAATAATAAGAACACCAATCTAGGCATACTTTCAATAGTATTGGAGAGGAAAGAGGTTCAGTGGGAGTTCCATTTGGGAAAACTGTACCTGAAAATTAAATGGACAGTATTCTTGCCAATGTTCTTCTAGATAATAAAGAAACAAGACTAAAAGGAAAATCTCATCTTTTCAAATTGAATGAAAATCCAAGATCAAAAGAAACTTTGATAGGCTGTAATGATAGTTTGGATGAATTAAAATAAATTAAAAAGGTGGAAATCCTGTTTTAAAACAGTCATATCCTAATCCTACCCTAAAAATTCTGTTTTTAACACAGTCATACAAGTATAAGAAGAAAAGTTTAGGTTTAAATTTCATGAAGATCTGGAAATTTCATTTGACTGAATCTTCAGTGTGGTATGAGAACACAATTGTTAATGAAATCCAAGTGTAAATTTTCACATGGGGTTCAGCAAAAGGAAGAAATAGTCCCACCATCATCTGCTCTGGTCAGACCATATCAGGAATACAGTGTTCAGTTCTGTGATTTTCATTTCTAAGATTTTATTTTTGCTTTAAAAATCCATCCAGGATAAAGAAGAGCCGGGCGTGGTAGCGCACGCTTGTAATCCCAGCATTCGGGAGGCTGAGACCGGAGGATCCGGGTTCGCGGCCAGCCTCAGCTACCTAGTGAGGCACTCCGCAACTCAGTGAGACTCTGTTTCAAAATAAAGAATAAAAAGGGTCTGGGGGTGTAGCTCAGAGGTAGAATGCCCCTGAGTTCAATCCCCAGTACCGCAAAAAAAAAAAAAAAAAAAAAAAAAAAAAATCCATCCAGGATAAAGAAGAATCTGGGAACAATGTCACATGAGTAATTATTGAAGGATCTGGGTAAGATGGTAAGATTAACAAAAATAAATGAAGAAACATCACATTCACTTTCATATATTCAAAAGAACTTTCTATAGAAGAGGATGAGATGGATAGAATTACTATTTTTTGTCATAGGCATCATATGTGCTTATATGCTCAACTGTAATTATTTGTTTGCCCAACTATGAAATGAGTTTTGATTTTGCAACTTTTATAAATAAGGAAATAGGAATAATTTATTTGCTTTGTCAAGAGTTACTTAGGATAGACAGATAAGCTTAGTATAAAAATCAAGTGTTTTTATTCCTAGAATTTATGCACTTTTTAATTATTTATTTTTATTATAGATTAAATACCTAGGAATAAATATAGTTAGAAGAATTATGAAACAGAGTACATATAAAAATAGAGAAAAATCGCAATGCCAATCTCAATGTCATGCATGGGGAGGTGGAGGTAGCCGTAGGGAAGCTCACCATGTGTTGTGTATATATTTTGCTATCACTCTGAAGTAAAAGTATAAATAGATAAATAAATAAATACAAAAGGCAGAGCAAGAAAGGTTATAAAATTGTACTTTATTTTTTACTTTTTTAACTGAAGATGTTTTGAAAATACAGTAGTGATATTATAGAGTATAATCTTTAAATTAGGTATAAACTAAAAGATCATGAAATCATAAAGTTAATATCTCAATTAATAATTATTGACCACTCTACAAAGCACTATCATTTTCCCTGTCTTTGACAAAAAAATTACTTCATATAATATAGTCCTTAAAAATCTCCCAGTTTTGAAAGTGATCTGCTATAAGTGTTAGAGTTTGAACATAAAATATCCCCCGAAACTCATGGATTGGAGGCTGCCATATTTGAAAGTGGTCCCTGGTGGCATGGCTTGGTACTCTGTGTGTGTGTGTCTGTATGTGTGTGTGTGTGTGTGTGTGTGTGTGTGTGTGTGTGTCTCCCAGCCATGCCCAGCTGTAGTATCTGGCTTTGACCTTCTTTTTGCCCCTTTTGCTTTTCCTCTGCCTCCTACCATCATGCCCTAAAGACCGATAGCCCTGACCCCTACTCATCAGCTGGAATAACATCAAATACACAACACACACACACACACATACACACACACACACAAATACATCTCCAGATCCATGATAAAATAAATATTTATTTCACTAATTTTGTGCATGCTTTGTGTATGTATTACAGCTAGAAGAATGCTGACTAAAATAAGTTTGGAAGCAATGCTTGAAGTAGAGACATTGTTAGGGTTCCTGAGTTGTTAATAGGTAGGAATTAGCTGATACTATATCAGCCCTCCCCCTGAACAAATATGTTCTGTCCTTATAAACAAAGGCCATTGTAATCATTTAATAGTTGTACATCAAAAAGGTTTAATAGGATTTTCTCTGGATCAAGACATTGTGAATATTTTCTAAAATTTTACCTCCTTAAGAATGGTTCAATGCAGCCGGGCGTGGTGGCGCACGCTTGTAATCCCAGCATTCGGGAGGCTGAGACCGGAGGATCCGGGTTCGCAGCCAGCCTCAGCTACCTAGTGAGGCACTCCGCAACTTAGTGAGACCCAGTTTCAAAATAAAGAATAAAAAATAGGGCTGGGGGTATAGCTCAGAGGTAGAATGCCCCTGAGTTCAATCCCCAGTACCGCAAAAAAAAAAAAAAAAAAAAAAAAAAGAATGGTTCAATGCACCTGAATTTATCTTTAGTCCCTCAGCATTAGGTTTTTAAACTAAATTTCTTAACACTTCCATTTCTCTTACCATATTTTATTGCTGAATAATGTTAAGCAAGAATAAAATAAGAAAATTTAAATATTATAGCGGTACTGGGGATTGAACCCAAGGGTGTACTTTTCGCTATCTATACCAAAGCTCTATATTACTTTGAAACAGGGTAGTGCTAAGTTGATAAGTATTCACTAAACTGTTGAGGCTGGCTTCGAATCTGTGATCCTCCTGTCTCAGTCCGTCAAGTACTGGGAATACACATTAGCACTACTATGCACACTTGTAAGAATAATTTCAAATCATTATTAATTAGAATTATTATCATCAAATTTTTAAACAAATATTTAGCAAAATATATTTTATAAATTTATCTTGGTAGAGTCACTGCAAAAGGTCAGTGTATCTGTCAGCATTTTTGCAGCCATAATCTAAATATCTGACCATATAACTTAGGGGTAAGAAGATATATTTTTTTATGGTTTTTGTATTAGTCCATGTGAAACTGGGAACTGTGGATCTCAGGCATAGCACCTAGAGGGACAGCACATGAGCTCTGCTTTTTATCAAAGAGGTCAGAAGTCAGAGAGTGAAAGCAGGAGGAGGAGGAAATCCCCAAGACTCCACCCCCAGGGATCCACCTCTAGCCACACCCTACAAGTCTACTGGGTACCACCCACTGCTGGAATTACAACTGTCATGACTCAATTACATCTGTTCTAAACATTAAGTGAGCTTTTTAGGGGACATTTTATGTCAAACTATAACACAGTGAGTCATATAAATTTTCAAGTTGAACTAAAGCCGCACATGTTCCATGAACAAGTTTCTACTTTTTAGTGTAATTCACATTTTGCAAATAGTAATGTTGGATACTTGTAGAGAGGTATTTAAAGTTGCGAAAAGTCAAAAACAATATTTGATTATACGGCAATGCAGAAATTATACTTATTTTTGGTAATTTGAAACACAAGACCATTCTAAGCAATTGATATTATAATATAGTAACAGATTATAAGTAGTTTATGAAGTGAAAATAAATTCAGCAATATTATTTGATCACTTACATTTTACAAAACAAGTAGGTCTATTTAAGGACTGTGAAAGTGCAAGCCCAACTTTATTCACTCCTTAGTGAAACTCTTTTTCTCATTTCCTAATTGTGTAGATTGAAAACATGCTTTAATATCTTAAGACTTCAGTTTTCTCTTTGACATTATTTATAATAATAAACCTCATAATTTATGAAGATTAAATTTGGTAGCATATGAAATATATAGTATAGTGTTTGTATAGTGTCAACATTCTATAAATTCTCTCTCTATAGATAGATAGAAGATACATAGATAGATAGATAGATAGATAGATAGATAGATAGATAGATAGATAGATTTTTTTTTGCAGTACTGGGGATTGAACTCAGGGGCATTCTACCTCTGAGGTATACCCCCAGCCCTATTTTTTTTTTATTTTTTATTTTGAAACAGGGTCTCACTAAGTTGTGGAGTGCCTCGCTAGGTAGCTAAGGCTGGCTGAGAATCTGGATCATCTGGTCTCAGCCTCCCAAATGCTGGGATTACAAATATGTGCCACCATGCCTCGCTAAATTTCTTCTCTTTTCAAAGCTCTCTTTAGTTTTGGATTTTGTTCACTTTTGCATCTCATTGTTTTATCATGTGGTCCTACATCAGTGAATAGTTTAGGGTACTACTGGGAGGTGTCATTAAATTGGAGATGTTCAGGAGTATAGAGAAGTAGTGAATATCTTGATTTTACTATTTTTCAAATATTAATAAAATATGCTGATTGAGAAGCTTTCTAAAGCAAAAGTAATTGTTAATAAAAATTCTTTGAAATTTCTGTGTCTGTAAATCATATGCTATTAATTTATCATTAAATTCATTTTTTCAGTAGAAGAGGAAATCCTATGTTGAAAAGGAATGTATGGGTGGAAATTTTCATTCTCTCTTTAGATTGTGTACACATTGACACTGGTCAAACTTTTGACAGTAAGGTGATGAAAAAAAGTCATACTTTGAAAATAAATCATATCCATTATTTCTTCTTAAAGAAAAAAATATAGCTTGAAATAGGTAAATTGAGCCAGGTATAGTGGCACAGGCTTGTAATCCCATACTTGCGAAGCTGAGGCAGGAGGATCATATGTTTATGACTTAGTGAGTCCTTCCACAATATAATGAGACCTTGTTTCAAAATAAAAAATAGAAATAGGGTTGAGGGTGTAGATCAAAGATAGAAGACCCCTGGTTGAATCCCCAGGACCAAAAACAAAAATAAAGTGAGACAAAAACACACAAAAAAAGAGAACAAAGAAGAAAGAAGAAAAGAAAATGGCTAAGTCGGATCTGCAGTCTCCTGAATTTGACATATTTCAACTAATTCAATGTTGCAATTTATTTAGATTTTTTATAGGCTGAATTAATTAATCATGACAGAACCTAAACATATTTGAGTATCTACTGTTCATGAGTTACATAGTACAGATACTATGTGGAATTGTGAGTTATTTGTCATGGATGCTTCCATGGAATCTGTCCATTCAAGTTAGTGGACATGTATGTAAGATAGCATGGACTGGAGAGCAGATATGGATTCATAAACGATAATGTTGATTCAATGGTAATAATCCAGATCTTTACTGGACTGATGTCAGTGTAAAAGAGAATAATACAAGGAATAACCCAGGTCATGATCTAAATAATGGCAGCACAAAGAAATGTAATCCCAGGCAATAGTCCATGATATGCTAGAGAAAGACAAAAGTAGAGGGTAAGAGATTTTTTTTGAATACCTTTTGAAGAACACTAGATCTTTTTTATATTTAAACCATCTATTATTATTTAAATCAATGGCAATCACTGACCAAGGAAAGGGAGCTGAAATATCTGATATAATACTAAGTGACCTGCATATTTCTGAATTGAGAATATCAAAATTATCTTGTAATTTCTAAGAGTGTTATTTGATAAGAGCTTCTTGACCTGCACTGTGGTATGTCACTCATAATGACTCTAGAAACATGAATCTTTAGGGAACTTTTCAGGTCATGGGATATCACCAGGCCATGGGTCAATCTGTTATTTGAAAGGGCCTCACTGTTATCACTGGATAACAGATTGAGCTCTGCAGCTTTGTTAAACCTTCAACCCAGCTGATGCCACTCACTCACCCTCTAGTGCTAATAGTGAATGTCAATCCATACATTCTTAGGGTTATCTTGAAATCTGAAATTGTGTCTTGGCATTTTAGTGCTAAAGAAAAGGTTCCCCATTTTTCTCTTAACACATATCTATTTTAAGCATTCACACTGAAAATATGTTAAGCACTACAGATTTTCCCATGTCTCTTGCCTCAAAAGCTATATGATAGAATTTAGCTATTAAGAGGAAAGAGTGTAGAAAAAATGGCTTATTTTTAGCTCAGCTGGCAACATTTGTGCTGTTTTGTTTATTTCCTGTTGATATAGAATTCTTTGGGGAGAGATGTCAATTTCATTGGTGAAATTGGAGATTTGCCTAATTCCAAAGCTGAGTACTATACAGAAGCCAGTTGGCCTCCAGATAACCAAATGATCAAGGCACAAAACATGAAAACCCAGAAGCCTACTAGCTGAGTCTAAGTCAGAGATAACAAAAAGTAAAACACTTGACAAAAGCTGCTCTTGAGTGATTAAAACATTTGCACAAAATTACCACATTGAAAATGTGCAGAATTTTATCTCTAGACAGAATCATCAGAAAGCCTGGCTATGATACCATTTTATATAGTAAAGTATCCTTTAAATACCATGATTATATAACTTAAATTTTGAAATTGCTGAGCTTAGAAGGGTCATGAAATAAAACAGGTGTTCTAATGCCTTTTCCCTTTACAATAGCTTTTGTTTCTATACTCAAGTCTGTACCTAAGCTTCATTTCCTCCAAAAAAGAAAAGAAGGGAAAGGAGTGATAGGTTGAGGAAAAATATGTGGTTGCTTTGTTTTTATATTTTACTGTAGCAGGAAAGAGGATATTCTAGATAAGTTTTCAGTCATCTGCCTTTTATTTAATAGCTAAATCTAATAGCTAAAACATTATCTGTCTTTACCTTTAGAATAATATT
Source organism: Graphiurus murinus (assembly GCA_004027655.1). Taxonomy (NCBI): domain Eukaryota; kingdom Metazoa; phylum Chordata; class Mammalia; order Rodentia; family Gliridae; genus Graphiurus; species Graphiurus murinus. Next base: position 40,293 of record PVLC010006165.1, on the reverse strand, counting down.
TTGCTAATCATAAGTTTATATTAATTTTTAAGTTATTCTTCTTTACTCACCTTCTGATGTACAGCATAGTATTTCTCATTATTCTCCAGGTTTTTCATCTCAGATTTACTTTTTGAGGGATCTTAACTGCTTTCTCAATTTTAACAAGTATCTATATGTGAAAAATTATTATACTTCATAATCATGACCTTTTTCTATTATGTATTTGTAAATCTAAATATCTGCTTGACTCCTCATTTTAGATAACTATTACATTTTAACCATTATATGTCTACAATAGGAAACATTATCTTCTCTCCAACATTATTCTTTTGCCTCAAATATTGTTTTATCTTATGTGGTAGCTTCTCATTCAATAAAGTAGTATTTCTTCATACCACTACCTGTGTTCTATCAGTCATGCAGTCTTAAAGATTTCTAAAATCTGTCTTTTGTTTCCCTATAGTTAAACCTTTCTTTATTTGTAACCCAGAAAACAATGCAAAATTCTTATAAATTGACCACCACATTTATCTTAAATGAAGATTTAATAAAATTGTCTAAATTTACTACTTAATTCATCAGTTGGAAATTCATTAGATAACTAATATGTACTAGGAAATATTAAGAATATTTAGTTTCTAATAGAAAAGAAAAGAAAAATAAAAACATGGTTCCCTTACATTCACTTAATACTTTACATTATGGAAAAAGTAGAGAGGATGAATATGTACAACCTAAGGAAATGGTTAAATACATAATAAATATTCCAATTTTAATAAATGACATAAAATAAACTACATTTTTAACCTGAATATAACATAAAAACAGATAAACTTATTTCAGAGGTCTGATAAGGGAGTATCTTTAAGAGGATGTGGCATATGATCCTATCCTATGAGGAAGAGCCAGCCGTGGGAATTATGTGTATACATCCAAACAGAGGAGCAATATATGAAAAGACTCCTAGTAGAAATGAATCTGCAATGTTAAAGGAAAAAGAAATTACAATTGGGGATGGAACGTAATAAATGAGGTTGGCATGATGGTATTCAAGATGATGACAAAAATGAAGGCCAGAACACCCATAAGCTCATGAGAGTTGTATCTGGAAAGATAAACAAAACTGACAAATTTTAACTGAACTAACTAGGGAAAAAAGAAGGAACTCAAATATATGAAAGCAGAAATAAAAGCGGAGTCACTAAAACCAATATCAAATAAATACAAAGGGTCATAAAAGACTACTAGGAACATTCATATGCCAAACAATTAGACATCTAGAAGAAAAAAAAATCCTAGACACACAAAACCTACCAATACTGAATCATGAAAAAAATAGAAGAATTAAACAATTCAGTGATGAGTAAAGAGACTGAAACAATGAAGTCTCCTATCAAATTAACACAGTATGTGATGTACATACACAGTAAAGAGACAACCTACAAAATAAGAAATATATGCAAAAAATATATTATTAGAGGCTAATACATAGCATTTAAGGAACTCAAATAACTCAAGAAGGAAACAAAATAGCTAAATTAAAATTGACAAAAACTTCTGCATAGACATTCCCCAAAGATAACATGCAAGTGGACAACAGGTATTTGAAAAAAATGTTCTAACTCAATAATCATCAGACAAAAGTAAATTAAAACCATGATGAAATATCATCACCTGCCTGTTATTATGAAACAGATGGAAAATAACAAGTTTTAAAACATGGAAAAATTCTTACACATTGTTGGTGGGAATATAAATTAGTACATTGATTATGAAAATCAGTATGGAGGTCCTTGAAAAAGTTAAAAATATATATACACATCATTTAACAATGTCACTACTGGGTACATATCTAAAGGAAATGAAATAAGTTTATCAAAATGGTATCTTCATGGTAAGCATAGAGCTGAGGAAATAGCCATCTTGATGAACTGCCCTCAAACAGGAAGCAGCTGGAATCAGGCAACTGTCAGGGATGAAACCCAGTAAAACAGAAGCTAAATACTGTCCAGCCAGTGATTGTAGAGAAACAACATGAAAAAATCAATCACATTATTCTCTTCATGCTCAAATACCCAAAGACTGCAAACTTCCAGAATGCCCAGCCAAACTCCCCTGTGAACTCCTGTAGCTGCAACTGAACTTGTTGGGATCAAGAAACTACAGATCCTTCCTAAAGGAACCCAAGTGGCTACAAGTGGCCATGTCAAGATTACCATGTATCTCCAGACTGCTCAGCCAAATTGCCCAGCAAAATCTCATGGCTGGAGCTGAACTCCTGGGAACCAAAAAACTATAGATACTTCCTGAAGGCCCTCTGAGGCTACAACAGAACTCATCAAGACAATGAGTTTACAAACTGTCCCAGTGGGAGCTTTTGTAGCTACAGAGACTCGCATGGCAATGACCAAACCCATAGGGTCTGTGAATCTGCAAAGCCTCCCTACAGAGGTGAGGTTGGGAGCTATAGTTGAACACAGTAGAAACATGAATTAGCAGACAGTTCCTAGGGACACCCAGCCAGGATGTATAGTCAGTAATCCATCTTCCCCTGTGGGGTCTCCAGTGGTCACTGCAGAAACATCAGCAGTGGTTTCTATAAGGTGAATTAACTCAGTCGACTGTGCCACACGGTGCCACAATTAATGTATCAGGCAAAGTCTCTTGTGATAACAAAATTACCAATGATGTATCTGGGTATAAAAACCTCAGCCACCCAAACCCCAGGCTTAGGACAGTACAATTTCTCTTCTGGTTGAGTTTGGACACTGGAAGCAGGGAAGTCAAGGGAAAGCAGGGTTTCATGTGGTCATACTTGGCAGAATAGCAGATGGCAGAGAAGACAGCTAAATTACATGCTAGGAACACCACAATCTCCTGGCCAGCAAATTTGGGCATACTAGTGAACAGAAAGGCCAAAATCTGACAAGGTTTCAAGTGATATCAATCAGGAAAACAATAGTGGGATCCATGGGGGTATCAGAGCTCAGTCAGCCAGGTCATAGGCTCAGAACATCATACTATCTGGCCCTGTTGAGCTTGGATTCTGTGACCACAGAAGATGGAAGCCAGTGGTATGCAGGGATTCACATGATTGCAGACAGGAGACCATCAGTGATGTCTCTGGTACATTAAATCTAAGCCAGCAGAGCCACAGGCTCAGAATGCTATAGTCTCTGACCCTGCTGAGTTTGAACCTAGAGAATATGGAAGCCTGCAGCCAATCAGAAACTGTTGCTTACCTGTACTAAGACCTGTCACCTGTTAAATAGGTTCTGGAGGACTAATTCAAAATTCTGATTATATGAGGCAGATTCATTGAAGTAAATATATATGCAGCATAGGACTTATAACTAAAGGACAAAAAGAAAAGTAGACATAGGACTCATACACACAGAGGAAGAAGAGGCCAAGAAAACAGAAATACAAACCTGAAAACATGAGCACAAAGACTAATGAGAAAACCGTAAATGCTCACAATTCAACAACAATGGAGACCACTAATAAAGAGCTGCAAAAAATATCAGAATGAAAATTCTGAATTTTGATTCTCAACACCATCACCATCAAACACAGGAGATAAAAAAGCATATTAATAAAGAAACTGAAGCCCTAAATTAAAATCAAAATGAAGCCCTGAGCAAAATGAAAGATAGAATAAATGAAATAAACACATCAATGAAAACCACCTCTGGCAGAAAAGATGACATAGAAAATAGAATATCACTCTTATAAGATAGCTCATTCAAAATTGACCACACAGCCAGGTGTGGTGGTGCATTGCTGTAATCTCAGTATTTGGGATGCTTAGATAGGGTGATCTCAGGTTGTGGTCAGCCTCAGCAACTTCATGAGCCCTCAGCAACTTGGTGAGACCCTGTTTCCAAATAAAGAATAAAAAAAAGGACTGAAAATATAGATCAGAGGTAGAATGTCTCTAGGTTCAATCCGCAGCATGCAAAACAAAACAAAACAAAACCACCACTGACCACATATTCAGCAATATAGAGAAGACCAAAACACAACATGTCCAGAATATCTAATAAATATGGGATAATATATGAAATGACCTAACTTATGTATAATAGGCAGTGAAGAAGAAATAGAGGTCAAAATGAAGGGCATTAGAAATCTCTTTAGGAATTTATCAAACATGAAAAATAAGAAGGATATATACATACAAGAGACATGCTGAACCCCAATAAGGCAAGATCAAAGAACTCCTCCATGCCACATACTAATCAAAATGAAAAATGGAGATTTCAAGGAAAGGGTCTTAAATGCATTAAGAGGAAAAGTATATGTGACATCCAGGAGGAAACAATAAGAATCACTCTGGAATTCTCAACTCAAATCAAGAAAGACAGGAGAGCTTGTTATGATGTACTTCAATCCCTGAAAGAAAACAACTTCCAACCATGACTACTATAGCCAGCAAAGATATCTTTCAAAATTAATGGGGAAACAAAAACCTTCTAAGACAGTGGAAACTAAAAGAATTAATAACTACCAAACCAGCACTAACTAGAGAAGATAATTTTTTTTTTTTTTTTTTTTTTTTTTTTTTTTTTTTTTTTTTTTTTTGCGGTACTGGGGATTGAACTCAGGGGCATTCTACCTCTGAGCTATACCCCCAGCCCTATTTTTTATTCTTTATTTTTGAAACCGAGTCTCACTAAGTTGTGGAGTGCCTCACTAGGTAGCTGAGGCTGGTTGTGAAACTGGATCCTCTGGTCTCAGTCTCCCGAATGCTGGGATTACAAGCTACAAGCGTGCGCCACCACGCCTGGCTTGTAGAGAAGATAATTAAAAAAAAAAAAAAAAAAGCACAAAAGAGACAAAGGAAATAAATACCAGAACTATATTCTGGACCACAATAGGTACTAGAATATTCAAAATGTGAAATATAATTATATGCATCATTTCAGATCAGAATGGAATGAAAGTTGAAAATCAACAACAGGAAGCCCCAAAGAAATTACAGAAATATAGTGACTGAATGACACAATGTTGAATAAAGATTGATTGAAAGAAGACATAAGCAGAAAAATTTTAAAAAGTCCTAGAATTAAATGAAAATAGGAACACAGCTTACCAAAATCTATGGGATACATTAAAGGTAGTTTTCAGAGAAAAATGCATAGCATGGAATGCTCACATTAACAAAACAAAACCAGAAAGTCACCCATAACACAAAAACATAGCTAAAGGCCCTTGAAAACAGGAACAGATTAATTCCAAAGCCAGTAGAAGGCGGGAAGATGTCAATGGAATAAAGAAAAATAACAAAAAATACAAAATATGAACAAAACAAAATGCTTTGATCTTTGAAAAGATAAGCAATATTGATAAGCACTCAGGCAACTTAACCAACACAAAGAGAATTAACTCAAATTACTAAAATCAGAAACAAAAAAAGATCACCAAAGATCTTTGATGGGGAAATCCAGAGAATCAGCACAAAGTATTTTGAAAATTTATACTCCAATAAACGGGAAAACATGAAATAAATCAACAGATTTCTAGACACATATAACCTTCTTAAATTAAGCCAAGAAGATATAGAAAACATAAACCAAGCAGTAGCAAGTAAAGAGATAGAAACAGTAATAAAAAGCCTTTCATCAAAGAAAAGCCCAGGTACAAATGCATTCCTAGATGAATTCTACAAGACTTTTACAGAAAAAAATAGTCCTTCATATATTATTCTGTGAAATAGAAAGAGATGGAATTCTTCCAAACTCCTTATATGAAGAGAGTATTACCTTATTACCAAAACTAAAGATCCATCAAGAAAAGAAAATTAGATGTCAATACCCTTGATGAACATGGACACTAATTTCTAAACAACATACTAGTAATACACATTTAAAACCACATCAAGAAAATTGTCCATTATGACTCAGTTGGTTTCACTCCAGGGATACAAGCCTGGTTCAACTTATGTAAATTAACACGTTTAATTGACCACATAAATAGACTAGGACAAAAATCACATGATCATCTTAATAGATTCTGAAAAAGCATTTGACAAAACCCAACACCCATTCATGTTAAAAACACTGAAGGAAATTAGAAGAAGAGAAACTTAACATCATAAAGGCAATATACAATAAATCCAAAGTCAATATAATGCCGAATAGGATAAAACTAAGAATTTCCTTTAAATCAGGAACAAGATAAGGATGTCTACTATCACCACTCCTTTTCAGTATTCTTCTCTAGACTCTAGCCAAAGTGAGAAGGCAAGAGAAGGAAATCAAAGGAATACAAATAGAAAAATAAGAACTAAAATTTACCCTATTTGCAGATGACATGATCCTACACATAGATGAACAACAACAACAACAACAACAACAACAAAAACCTTATCCAAAAGACTTCTATATCTGAATAACAAATTCAAAAAGTAGCAGCATACAAAAATGAATCTAATAATCAATAGTCATTCTACATTCCATCCATGAAAATAATTCCAATCACAACAACCTAAAAAAAAAAAAAAAAAAGCTAGGAATTAATCTAACCCAGAAAGTAAAATACATCTCCCATGCTCTGGGACAGGCAGAATACATTATCAAAAAGGACATTCTACCAAAAGTGATCTACAGATTCAATGCAATTCTTGTCAAAATACCAATCCCATTTTTTCATAGTTAGAAAAATCAGTTATAAATTTCATATGAAAAACAAAAGATCCAGAAAAGCCAAAGTAATTCTTAGCAATAAGAACCACAGTGTACCTGGCTTCAAATTATAATATAAATCTATAGTAATAAAAACAGCATAAAATTGGCACAAAAGAGACACATAGACCAATGAAACAGAATAAAAAATATATAAAGAAATCCAAACACTTACAGACAATTGATATTAGACAAAGATGCCAAACATATATGTTAGAGAAAAGACAGACTTTTCATTAAATGGTGTTGAGGAAATTGACTACCCACTTGTGATAAAATAGAATTAGATTCCAATCTCTCACCTTGCACAAGTGCCAACTCAAGATGGATTAAAAACATGGAAATTAGACTAGAGACTTTGAAATTACTAGAGGAGGGCATACATCCAACACTCCAACATATAGGCACAGGTAGAGACTTCCTCAATAAGACCTCCAAAACGCAAAAAGTTAAAAAGAGGATTAATAAGTGGGCTTGCATTAAATAACTTTTGTGCAGCAAGGAAACCATCAAGAACATTAATAGAGAGGCAACAGAATGAGAGATGATCTTTGCCAGCTATTCCTCTGATACAGGACTAATATATAGACTATAGAAAGAACTAATGAGACTTACAGTTAAAAAAACAACCCAATCAGCCGGGCGTGGTGGCGCACACTTGTAATCCCAGCATTCGGGGAGGCTGAGACCGGAGGATCCGGGTTCCCGGCCAGCCTCAGCTACCTAGTGAGGCACTCTGAAACTTAGTGAGACTCGGTTTCAAAATAAAGAATAAGAAATAGGGCTATGGGTATAGCTCGGAGATAGAATGCCCCTGAGTTCAATCCCCAGTACCGAAAAAAAAAGAAAAAAAAAAAACAACCCAATCAAAATATGGACAAATTAAGGATATGCCTCACAGAAGAAGAAATAAAATGGCCAATAAATATGTAAAAAAATGTTTAACATAATTAGCAATCAGAGAGATGCAAGTCAAAACTACACTAAGATTACATCTACCACTAATTAGAACGTTAAACATCAACAAATCAAACAACAATAAATGCTGGTGAGGATGTGGGAAAATAGGAACTCTTACACTGTTGTTGAGATTTCAAATTAGTGTAGCTATTATGGAAATCAGTGTGGAGATTCCTCAGAAAACTGGGAATGGATACACCATATGATCCAGCTATAAGATTCCTGGGTATCTTTTCAAAGGAACTGAAATCAGAATAGTATAATGATACATGCATACTCACGTTTATAGCAGCACAATTCAAAATAGGCAAATTATGGAACAAATTAGGTATCCCTCAACAGATGAACAGGTTATGAAATTATGAGATATTTACACAATGTAATTCTACTCAGCAATAAAGAACAAAAATCATACCATTTGGATTGAAGATAAATGGATGGATTTGTTATGGCTAGGGCATGTAATATACACAAACACACACATATACATATATAGCATATATTAAGTAAAATAAACATGGCATAGTTTTCATTTATTTGTGACTACCTTGACTCAATTTTTTAACCTTTCTTTTTTTTTTACATTACTGGGGATTTAACCCAGAGTCATTCTACCTCTGTTACAACCCTGGCTCTATTTTATTAATTTATTTTTTTGAAACAGGGTCTCTCTAAGTTGCTGAGGGTCTTGCTACATGTTGATGCTGATCATAGACCCGTGGTCATCCTGTTTCATTTTCCCAAGTACTGGTATTACAGGCCTGTGCCACCACACATTTATATCTTTCAGCAATAGATCTTCAATACTTTGAATAATGTATTCTTAAGTATTTTATACTACTACAATATACAAATACAGTAATGATATTCAACTTTACAAAAAAAGGCAATCCTGTAATTTGAAACATGAATGAATCTGAAAGATTTTATATTAAGTGAAATAATGAAGGCACAGAAACACAAATACTGTCTGATCTCACTTTTATGTAGAATCTGAAAATTTTGATTTAATAAAGAATAGAATAGTGTTTACTAGGAGCTATAGCTTTGAATTCCAGGGATATGTGGAATGTTGGAAATATATTAGTCAAAGGACACAAAGTTTTACTTCTATAAGAGGAAAATATTCAAGAGGTCAATTAAAATAATATCTATGGATAATAACTACATATCATATTCATGAAAATTGTTGAGTAAACTTGTGTGTATGCGTAAACACATTTTACTAGAGACTGGATCCAAACATGTTCTACCTCTAAATTATGCCCTAAGACCTATTTAATTTTTTTTTTTATTTTGAAACAGAATCTCACTAAGTTACTGTTTGCTGGCCTCAAACCTGTGATCCTTTTTTCTCAGTCTCCCAAGTACCAGGATGGCAGGTGTTCGAAACCATGCCCAGATGCTAAACATGTTTTAATACTTCATATTAAAAAAGAAAAAGAAGCCAGGTGTGGTGGTGCATGCTTGTAATCCCAGTACTTGGGAGGCTTAGGCAGGAGGATTCGGGTTCATGGCCAGTTTCAGCTACTTAGTGAGGCCTTCCACAACTTAGTGAGACCCTCTTTCAAAATAAAGAATAAAAAATGGGGATGGGGGTGTAGCTCAGAGATAGAATGCCCCTAGGTTCAATCCCCAGCATAGAAAACAAAAAAGAAAATACGTTTTTGAGTTAGTACATATATTAATTGGCCAAATTTACTTAGTCCACACTGTGAATATATTTTAAAATATTGTATTGTAGATGATGTAGGTAAAATTTTAATTTATTAATGAAAATAAATACTTTTCACTGTTCTGGTGACCAAATTCAGGGCCTCCTAAATGCTAGGCAAGTTCTGTACAACAGAGCCACATCCCCAGGCCAGAAATTTTTTTAATGTAGAAAAAATTACCTATTGGAATATGCTCATAATTTCTTGTTGATTATAAAAGCAGGCTATAAAAAGACATATGCTTTGTAACCTTCTCATTTGGTGTTCTTTGTTTGTTGGGAAAATATAGATAATGCATTACATAGGAAATATATAATTGCTTTAATAAGAATAAATTTTAGCATGAATTACAATTCATACTTCTTTTATTTGCACATATTTATGAGACCATGCTTTTTTATACACTATCCTAAGACCTTAATCATTCTACATAAGGGATGGGGGTGGGCAATTTTGTAAATAGTTGACAACAAACAGACTGACATCAAGGCAAAACTGGTTTATAAATGACCAAGGACATATGTCTCAAGAAGCAAGTCTGCTTTTCCACAAAAAGAGTTTATTTCCTTCCATCTGGGATCTCATCAAATACATTTGTACTTATTTAGCAATTAGTAAACTATTTCAACTTATTTTTTAAAAAATCATATATACAGTAATTCTGAAATTGTACAAATTCACATATGAGTGGACAAATATATTTGTGATCTCGTTTGAGTGTGCTGAAGGAACACTAGGTGAAGGCTTCACAAGGCAGTCTCCCTTGAGCTAGGGCTTGAAGAGTTTCTGGTATTTTTCAACTTGTTAGGTGGATGAACAGAGGAGGAGCAGGACTCCTATGGAAGGAGCATTAATTTTATTACAAATGTTACTTTCTGCAAAAAATGAAGTCCTTATTAATTCCTTCATGAATAAACACGATGTTACAAAAATAACAGTATAAATCAGAAAGTTAAGTGAATTCAAAACAACAAATCCCTCCCCCACCCTGCTTAGTACCAAAGTTGAGTTTCTACTATAGGTTTTTCTACTCAATTTCTTCCTTTGGAAACCTAATTATTTCAATAAGCATGGACTGTTATTTTACTAGACTATATTGCTGCAGAATTAAAAGATTAATATTAAACTGATTACACAGAATTTAGTGCCTTCAACAACTGAATACAGCCACCTGTTTTGTTATTCCTTCAGAAACCGAAAAAAATAATTTAAATATTTTTCTGTGATTACTGAAATAAACACTGGGTAGATTAATTATAAAATTAAATGAAGTGACAATAATAAAATCATTGGAATAGAAACATTTTCAAATTCTAAATATCAGTTAAAAATACCTAAAAAGTTGAGGATCTCAGTAATTTTAAGAATAATAAAAATAAGATAATTTGTAAAGGTTGAATTTCCTAATTGTTTTCTCTTGAGTTTTAGGTTATGTTTGCTATTTGAAAACTTATATATTTTTTAATTTCATAGTTTTAATATATTGAACTCAAGTGAATCAATTTATTAAGTAAGTTTGGCACACTATAATTTTACTGTAGCTCAAAATAAAATGCTTGCATTTATATGACCTTTATGATTTTTGGCCTTCATCTGAAATGATATACTTTACTTCAGTAGAAGCTTAATAAATTTCATTAGAAATTTATTATTTAAAGCAAATCGATAGCTTCACTGAGGTCATGGAAAGAATCAGTATACTTCAATAATCTACTAAATTTGATTTCCTTGGGACCAAATAGATCAAAGGCCTCTGCATACAAAATTAACCTTTTTCTGATCTCAGGGTTAATATAAATACTTGTTAATGCTAAAGTGAGAACATAATAGAGAGTTAATAATTATGAGTGGAGAATCAATCTTAAAGAGACAAAGGAAACTAAAGGAGATACAAAGATTTGCACATATACTATGTATGGCATTTTGAAAATTTAAATTCAAATATTAAATCAATTCTATAAATTCAAATTGAAGAGGTTAAGTTTTCAGAACCCACTTTTTAGTAAGTAATTGACATCTAAGGGAGAAGAGGGTGAACATGTGATGGTTCTGAAGTGTGTGAAGCGGGCAAGCCTACCCCACCATAGAATCTGGAAACATAGAAAGAGATGTGTGTTTGTTTGTGTGTTTCTTTAACTAGAATTGGCAATGTTACAATTTATGGAAACTCTGTGCTTATTTGCTACTGGTTATAATAATAATTATAGTAATAATAAAAATAATAATAATAATAATTATTATTATCATTCTTATTATTATCATCATCAGTAGTAGTAGTAGTAATAGTAGTAGAATTTTGGTACAGAGATTGAACCCAGGAGGATTCTGCCTCTGAGCTACACCCCAGACTTCTCTATCATTTATCTAGCTATCTGTCTATCATCATCTATTTTGTGGTACTGGGGATTAAGCCCAAGGGCATTCTACTTTTGAGCTACACTCCCAGACCTACTATATATATATATAATATAAATTATATATATAATATACATATATATATTATATATATTATTTTGAAACAGGGTCTCACTAAATTGTAGAGGGCCTCATTATGTTGCTGAGACTGATATCAAAACTTTGATCCTCCTGTCTCAACCTCCCAAGTACTGGGATTACAGGCATACACCTCTAGGACAAGCATTATTTATTTTGAAACAAGGTGTCACTGTGTTGCTGATGGCCTTGCTAAATTGCTGAGACTGCCCTTGAACCTGGGATCTTAGCCTCCCAAGTATTTGTATTACAGGACAGCACCATCATGCCCAGGTTGCTGCTACTTATTGAGGCAGTTATCCTTGGAATCAATGGAAGCATTCAAGAGACCAATTAGAAAACAATATATCCCTTATATGTTAAGCATGTATCTAAAAATAAGCTTGAATATCTAAAACAAAGCTTCAGCTAAATGAGACCCCAAAAATAAAAAATGAAACATTTTTTTAGTTAGGAACTAAGATTACACTTGACTTCTCACTGTTTTCATCTCTCTTGGCATTTCTCCCACTTAAAACAGGTTTGAGGTTATTATTTAGCTGAAACGAGTCTGAACTAGGACTGGATGATGTCACTGCCCTTCTTTAAAAGAACAATATAAACCAGATATGGTGGTGCATGCCAGTACTTGGGAGGATGAGACAGAAGGATTTGCAGGTTCAAGCTCAGCCTTTGCAACTGAAAGAGGCCTTCAACAACTTAATGAGATCCTGTTTGAAAATAAAATATGGATGAGAATCTACCTTAGAGTTAGAATGCCCCTGGGTTCAATCTCCAGCACCACCAAAAGAAGTAAAGTAAGTGAAAGAAAAATATGTTGAAAGCTTCTTAAATTCACATGTTGGATTTCCTATTGTAAAAAGTTTCTACCTCTCTCTTTTAGTAAAAGGAAATGCTGAAATATAATAAGTAAATTATTGCTGAAATCCTGCCTGATTGAGATAAATGGCATGTGTTCTTTGATAAAATAACAATTTGCTATATGAGATAGATAGTTCCCACTTTTATTCACATGTATTCTAAATATTTTACTCTATTTTTATAACCATCTCATAGCTACACATGTTGAGTACAAGGGAAAATGTTGATTCATTGGAAATTTAAGACAATCTTGATTATTTACTGAGGATTATTTCAAATAAATTTTACTATATACATTCTAGTTTGAAGTAAAATATTGTGACTTAAAAAGCTGTTTAGACAGAAATATTGTGACTTAAAAAGCTCTTTAGACAGTTATCCAACCAGCAGAAATAGACAGTTATCCAACCAGCAGAAAGTTCAATGGATCCTGATCTCCTGTCATCCCATCCCTATGTCTTTACAAGACCTCCACAAGCTAACTCAACATTTGTAGAGGGGAATGACTGAGGAAACATTTAACATAGCAAATACAGAATAAACTGAAAATATAAATATGAAAATGATGACCCAGTTGCTATAAAGATCAGTGTGGCGAAGGACTGGGAATGGAATCACTATATGACTCCGCTCTACTACTATTGAGGATATTCCCAAAGAAACTGAAGTCAAAACATTATAGGGATATATAAATATCATGTTCATAGCAGCACAATTCACAATAACTAAACTATGGAACCAGCCTAGATGTCTGTCAATAGATGAATAGGTTATGAAAAATATGGTATATACAAAAAATAAAATTTTCCTCAGCCATAAAGAAAAACAAAATTACATCATTTTTAGGAGAATAAATAGAACTAAAGAATATCATGCTAAGCGAGATCACTCAGATCCAGAGAGTGAAGGGCCATATGTCCTCAATCATGTGTGGAAGTTAGAGAGAAATTGAGAAACACTAGGGACCTGAGATAGGTAAGGGGAGGTACTAGTAAAATATAAAAAGGGGACATGAGGAGGTTGGTGGAGAGATAAAGGGGAAACTTTGTGAAGGAAACTGTTCAAATAATCCTATATTCATATATGAAGCTATCAATATCAATTTTAATATTATATAAGGGGGTTAGAGCTAAATATAGAATGGACTCTGAAAAGCTCATAAATTGGTGTTTGGAGGTGATATATTTGAGTCATGAGGATTTTAATTCTAGCATTGGACAAATCTATTGCAATGGATTTATGTGGATGGTGGCCTGGGTTGGTAGATGTGGTGGAGGAGTTGGGTCACTGGGGATATGGCCTTGGGGATCATATAGGGTTCTTCCTCCCTTCACTCTCTTGATTCTGGCCTCCTGATATAAGAGTGAAGCCTTGTCTTCTCCTTCTCTCTGTTTCCCACCACCATGCCCTGATATCCACAGTCCCCAGCCTCATATAGACTGACCACACAACTGTGAGCAAATAAATCTCCCTTCCTCTAAGCTGTATGGTCAACTCTTGGACAGAGCAGTGAGAATGCTGACTAAGATGAGGAGAGTGAGATGGAGGGAGACATAAGTGTTGTGTAGATTTGTGTCTCTATCACTCTAAACCTCATTATGATGTAAATACAATAAAAAATAAGTAGACAATAAAAAATAAATACTGAAGGGGTATACCAAATAAATACCTTTAAATATCTGAAATCCTGTTATATGGAACACCAAATAATATGATCTGTGGGTGGATGTTAAAAAGAAGCAAGTTAAGGTACAATGGGACAAATAAATTTCTAACTGTGCTAACTTATAGTAATGTGGGTTATTTCAAACCATAAATACAAACAAAATGAAGCAGATGACTATCTTTGGAATAGTGTGCCTATTGGTCCAGACAGGAGAAGATGATCCACTAGGTTATTTCCAATTTCAGTATTTTATTAACTATAAATTATTTTAGCCACCAAATATATGAAGAAAAGGAAATGTTGGTTCTCTGCTAAATTCTCAGCAATAGAGAATAATTATTTGTCAGCAAATGAACATTAAGATTGAAATTATCTTGAAATTTTTAAATCAGAGGTACTTGATATGATATTGATGTTAACTGTACTACAAGCTGCAAGCCTGGAAATCTTTCCAACTGAGAATCTTTAAGAAACAGAACACCTAACAAAAGCAAAAATGACCATAAGAATACTATATGATAAAGTATTGTTTTCTAGAGAATAGAAATTGATTTCCTCAAGCTCAGGAAAACATCTGGTACCCTCTGCTGCATTACAAAACTGAGACTGCGGTAACAACCACCAAGTCTTGCCCTATCGAATACTAAAATCAAAGGAACAAGAAAAAATATTATTTGTGTGTGTTGTCATTATTCAAGCTATGTAGCTTAATTTCATCCACATGAGATAAAATGATGATCTACATTTCAGTGAATCTAAAGATATGTCATTTTAGAAAAGATACTAGTATATTATGGCTGAATTTTAGTATATATTCTAGATTTCCTGAGTATTTTTAATTTATGTAATGTAATAACAGAAAACATATTGTCAAAGTTTCCCTCTAGAAAAATTGTCTTGGTTTATATTGCTGACAATTATATAAATCAATACAATTTTTCTAGAGGGAAAATTTGACAATATGTTTCAAAAGTATTAAGTATTGGACAACACATAGCCACCTTTAATATACATCATAAGAAATAATCACGAATATGGTCAAGAATGCTGATACAAGGATTTTCATTGCAGTAAGTGTGTGTGTGTGTGTGTGTGTGTGTGTGTGTGTGTGTGTGTGTGTGTCCTGCTGGTGATTAAAACCAGGGATAATGCGTTTCTGAGCTATACCCATTTTTTTTTTAATTGGAAACATATAGTCTTGCTAAGTTACTGAGGCTGGTTGTATAAAAATTGAAAAGTACAATATACATTGTCAAACATCAGGATACTATTTAAACATTTATCTTTCCATGTAATGGAGTAGAAATAATAAGAATGTATTATAATGTTTAATTATATAAAATTCTGTCTATAATAATTGTTACAAGTATGTTACAAAGCCAAATTTGTAGAGGATTACAATAGAATGTGTTATCTTCTAAATCTTGATAATCTATTTACTGGTCATGAATTAAGAAAAGTCCTTTCAGGTGTATTATAGTATTGTTTCATTCACAACATTATCGACATTTGCAAAATGGACTAATAGTAAAATAAAACTGAAAACAACTGTAATGTTTGAATTCAGCGATTTCTTTATATGCAAATTCCCAATGCAGTGGGTTATTCAGGACGTCAGTAATGTGTGTCATACATGTTCACCAATGATAGCATTTTGCAAGGATGATTCAATCACTCTATTCTCTTGTGCATAACTAGTGACCATGAATTTCCTTCATGAGAATATGTTTGTGCAAGCATTGGGGTATGAAATTCCTATTATAATTAGTGAGGTGTATTGAGATGAGTGGAAGGATCAGAGTCTATCATCTTCACTCGTGAGTTCATAACTATTAGCGCCCTTTCACATGCAAGCAAAATCATGTGTCATAACGGACTGAGTGAGATTTAGCTAAGCGTGTTCCTTGAATGAAAGAAGAACTGAAAACAATTCCACAATTTGAGACTTGAGAACACAAAATTATCCAATTGACAGAAAGGCAGTTCTTCAGCATTTTCCCTTGAGTGTATAATCAGAAAGAGAAATACTTTAATAAAGGTAAAATATACTTGACAAAAATTAAGCACTTAGGAAGAGAAGTTATGTTAAATGCACCATTTCTGTGCAGTCATTTAACATCAAGTGTGTTACTGAAGGCAAATCACTGAATGTGAAAATATTATGAAAATCACTCAGTGCAAATAGGAAAAAGTCATTTTAAAATATTTATGAACTGTTCTTCCTAAAACTTTACTCAACATCGCAAATAAGAAAACTTTATGTCATGAAGTATTTATACCTTACAAAATAATTCTATTCTTAAATCTAAACAAAATGCTCAAATTGTCATTGACATGGACTTACTTTCATACCAAATGGGCTACTAAGTTCTAAAAATATTCATATTGCTCTCTCAAAAGAATAAAGTACTCCACTCAATCTACTAATAGTCTATGTAATTTTAATTTTTCTGGTTGTTACATAGTAGGACATAGCTTAAAAATAATTCATTTGTATTTTTTTAAAAAAACTAAATTTTGAGCTAAAGAATTTCACCCATTCTTATAAATTTTGAATGAATATTAGAATATGAACAGAAAGGTGATTAAAATGATTGTTATAAGAAAACATTATCTAATTTTTCCAAAACTATATGGCTAACCCCTTGGCTTTCTATGCTTACCTCATAACTATCTCTTTTAAAATTTAATTAACTCAGCCGGGTGTGGTGGCGCACGCTTGTAATCCCAGCATTCGGGAGGCTGAGACCGAAGGATCCGGGTTCGCGGCCAGCCTCAGCTACCTAGTGAGGCACTCCGCAACTTAGTGAGACTCGGTTTCAAAAATAAAAAGAATAAAAAAATAGGGCTGGGGGTATAGCTCGGAGGTAGAATGCCCCTGAGTTCAATCCCCAGTACCGAAAAAAAAAAAAAAAAAAAAAAAATTTAATTAACTCTTTGTATGTACAGTGCTGAAGATTGAACCTAGGGCCATTCTACCTCAATATTTTTTATTTTTATTTTTTTGTTTTGAAATAGGATATTGCTAGGTTGCTAGGACTGGCCTGGAACCTGAAATCTTCTGTCTCAGCCTCTCAAGTACTGGATTTACTGGCATGGGTCATCATGCCCAACTTGCAAATATCCTTTTTTAAGTTTTACTTGTCTCATTTCTTTTCTTAGTGTCTCTTGTAAGTCTTTTAGTTAACTTATCCCAAACAGAGCTCTTCACATTATTTTTCCTCCTACCTACTCTTCATAACAGCAAATCCCACCTAAGTGCTTAACTCAAACTGAGAAATGGTCTTTGCTTTTTCTTTTCTCTCATTTTTCTCCTACCTACAGTAGCCAGGAACACTCTACCTTGTGAATCTACCCCCCACCACACACACACACACACTTATACACATCACCCTTGTCCATACCATTCACATCTCTGACCCAAAATGTTTTTTAATCTCTTGTCCAACAGATCTACAGGTATCTGTTCTTCCTCTTTACACTATATTCTGCTCTCCAGTAGTTTAAGTGATCTCATTTAAAATACAAAAACCTGCCATATGTTAATGTAACCCTCCTCTAATAGATTAGAATCAAAATTTAAACATCTGTACTAGTATGTTAGGGCTGCCCTAATAAAATACTACAGACTAGGTTGTATATAAAATGAGATTTTATTTTGTCACAGTTCAGGAGCCTGGAATTCCTTTGCAAAGATGCCAGCAAGTTGGGTTTCTCCTAAAGATCTCCCTCCTTGGCTTGCAGAAAGTGGTATTCTCTCTGTGCCCTGGCATGGCCTTTCTGTGTGAATATATCCCTGGTGTTCCTTTCTCTTCTTAAAATTTGACCAGTCATCCCAGGATTGGGGAGGCTAAGACCGGAGGATCCGGGTTCACAGCCAGCCTCAGCTACCTAGTGAGGCACTCCGCAACTTAGTGAGACTCGGTTTCAAAATAAAGAATAAAAAATAGGGCTGGGGGTATAGCTCAGAGGTAGAATGCCCCTGATTTCAGTTACCACAAAAAAAAAAAAAATGAGACCAGTCACACTGGATTATAGGGTCCCACCCTTAGAACCTCACTTGACTGTTGTTACTTCTTTAAAGCTCCTGTCTCTAACGACAGTCACATTGGCTTGAATTTGAAGGAGATACACTTCAGTGCATAGCAAAAACTTACTGGAGTCTTACCAGGCTCTGTGTGTGCTGCCTCTCCTGTCCTCTTCAATCTCACCTTGGAGCACTCACTTGCTCTCTCTACAGCACCAACCTGGCTCACTTTGTCTTCATCAAGCATGCATGCTGAGCCTGTTTTGTTTCAGTATGTTTGATGCTTTGGTTACCTTTGCCCTTCTTCCAGATAACTGCATTTCTCAATTGTGTTGGTCGTTCATGTCTCAGGTCAAATGCCACCTTCACAAGGACCTACTCTGATTTACTGAGTCATAATATTGGAGTGCCCAGACTTGTCAGTCTACCCCATTAGATATTTTTTCAAAGCTGTTATCATTATGCAATTAAAAAAATAATTGTTGCTTAGGACACTATTTTTGCTCCAAAAGTTATCTCTATTTTATTTACTGCTATACCCTCTAGAAGCATAATCAGACAAAATAATTGCTCAATACATATGTAATTGAGCAATTGTAAAGGTGTAATTGAGTAAAGGTGCCTGACCTAAGAGAATTTAGTGTGTTTGTGTGTGTGTGTGTGTGTGTGTGTGTGTGTGTGTGTGTGTGTTACTAGGGATTGAACATAAGGGCATTCTACCTCTGAGTTCTACTCCCCAGCCCTATTTTATTTATTTTGAAAACAGGTCTCCTTACAATGCTGAGGCTGGCCTGGAACCTGTTTCAGCCAACCAAGTACTGGAATTATAGGCATGAGCTACCATGCCTGGATAGAATTATTTTGTTGTTGTTTTTATTTGAGGAGGTGCTAAAGAATGAACTGTGGGGCATTCTACTTCTGAGCTACATCTTAACCCTATTTTTAAAAACTTCTTATTTGGAAACAGGATCTTGCTAAGTTTTTGAGAGCCTTGCTAAGTTGCTGAGGTTGGCTTTGAATCTTCAATTTTCCTGTTCAGCCTCCTAAGTACTGGGATTACAGGCAGTGTATTGCATCACACTTGGTGAGGTTATGTTCTGTAAGAGAAATGTTTGTTTTCTTTCTTTATAAAGCCTCAAAACCTAAAATTAATTTATAATACAAATTTTGTGCAAATTTTAAATTTTTTATCACTTCAAAACCCTATTATTTTCTAATGACTTGAAATCTTCAAAAATAGCAACATCTTTTCCTTTCCATGTGTCTTCAATATGATCAGGTTTTTAATTAACTTTTTCATACTTCTCTATTGAGGCACAATTTAAACTATTTTGTCACCTATTCCCCTGTGTATCTGTGCACATTTATTGCAGTAATATATATATATATATATATATATACATATATATTTTATAAATATATATTAATAAAAATATATATAGGTATTTGGTGCTCAGTAATTATTTATTTTTGATAGTAGGCATTAGAACCCAAAGACCTAAACTTTATCTCATAATAGTTTAAGAAAACACTTATATTTTCCTTTGTGAGGCAGTACACACCTGTAATCCCAGTATGTGGGAGTCTGAGACAAGAAGGACCACAGGTTGAAAGTCAGCTTAAGCAACTTGCCAAAATCCTATTTAAAAATTAAGTGTTGGGGGTGTATCTCAGAGGTGAAATGTCTCTGACTTTAATTCCCAGTGCAAAAAGAAAACAAATGAACAAACAAATAAAAATACTTATATTACTCTGCTCCCCCCATGGGTAGCATGGAGTTAGCCTGATAATTGTGATGGGAAGACATGATATCATAATACATATACCAACCATTCTCAATTTGTGCCCCAATATTTTTCATAGAGTGAAACCCACACTTTCAAATTATAATACCTTAAGAATTATAGATTTCCTCTCCATAAATCTCTCCTGTTTTTAAACTCATAAAACCAGATGCTGTGTTCTGTTTTGTCTTTTATTACTGGGATCTCAACCAGGTGTGGGCTCAGTGGTGTCCTGGACAAGCTTAGGCACTGTAGGTTAAAATGATAGTGTTTCAGAATTTCTTTCAACTTCCAAAGCACTCTGCTTTTTATTTGGAACACTTTGGACAGTTTTATAATGCAACTCTTTCCTGTCTCCATAAAAAGTCTAAGCATAAGAACCAACTGACTGTCTAATGAAAGTCTCTTAAAGTAGAGGGTGGAAATAAAGCTACATCATTCATTTATTCCAGCACACATTTATAATTAGGTGCTCAGAGATTTTTCCAAGGATGATCTTGATTATTAGATTCCTAAGGTGTGCTAGTAAGACATAACACTGGTTTTACAAAGCGGTAATTTGTGGAGATAATAACAACTTAATCTGGAGAAAGTTACCAGAAATGCAGGATAATAACACATGACCAGGTCCATTTGCTGTGGTGTTATAATAGTTTCACTAGCACATGTATAGTTTTTTGATCACAGTATTCTGATGGCAATCTATTTGTAATGAATATAAAAATGTCAAAGGACATTATTACGGTTTATACTTTAAAATTCCTTTTATATTCATTCATATTTATTTTATGATAATATTTGTAATAGATATCATGAATATCTTAATTTTGCCGAGGAGAAAGTTTAAACCAATAGATTTTAAAAGACTAATCATCGAATCTTGCATGGTGGTGCACGCTGATAATCCTAGTACTCGAGAGTCTGAGACAGTAGGATCACAGATTTGAGGCCAGCGTCAGCAAGTTAGCAAGACTTTCAGCAACCCAGTGAGACCCTGTTTAAAATAAACAAACAAAAAATGGGTTGGCGGTATTGCTAGGAGATAGAACACCTCTGAGTTCAATACCTAGTAACACATACACCAAAAAAAGTATGTACCACCACTCACAGTATAAAACAAAGCCAAGGACTGAAACCCTTGTTTTATAGTCTTACCCCAATGACCTAAATAATAGAGTATATATTCTGTATATAAAGCACATTGAGGCCAAGTGTAGTGGCACATGCTTGTAATCCCAGTACTTGGGAGGCAGAAACAGAAGGATTTCAGATTCATGGCCAGCCTCAGTTACTTAGAGAGGCTCTCTGCAATTTAGTGAGACTCTATTTTTTTAAAAAAAATAAAGAATAAAAAGTAGGGTTGGGTGTGTAGCTGGGAGATAGAATGCCACTGGGTTCAATCCCCAGTTCTGCAAAAATAAATAAATAATAAAAAACAAACAGAAAAACAACACACACACATTGAGGACATTTTTATATATTAAAATTTTATCATCGACATATATGTCCATCATTTATGTATTCTCTATCCATCTGCCTTTTTATATACAGCTAATTTTAGTATACTTTTTCTTTGACTATATTAGCACATATTAGAACATTAGAACATATGCATTGGTTGAAATGAGAAGCAGTACCAAGTTTAACTGATTTGTCCTTTATAGGATACTTTCACTGTTGTCTCATACTAAATGATGTTCAGATAAAATAAAAAATATATATATAATAAAATATCTAATGTTTCATGCTTTATATGTGATTTAAAGAGTAAACTTTATATATAACATTTGAGATTTGGAGATATAGCTACTTATTCAATCTCAAATATTCAGTGATAAAGTAAAATAATACAATTTTAATTTTTTCTTTCCCAAACACCAGAAAAATAAATTATAAAATTCACAAAATGTAACATATCTTTCTGTAATTATTCATTTAATATCTGTACGATTAATGAGTATATGTGTGTCTCCCATTGCAAATGAAGAGCACATTGCAAATGAAGCACCAAGTAAATCTCATAGCACTGAGTGGTATATCAATAGATACTTATTTATAAGTTTAATATCAGAATAGGTTAAATTCAAATCTCATTGTGAAAACATGGCAAACTCATTTTAAGAATAACTGATTATGGAAAAGTTCTAGAAAAATAGAGGCTTTAGCATAACCACATATGGTAGACTATTATAAGTCTTGTACTAAAAACAAATCTTGTTTTACACAAGTTATTATTCTAGTAATGTCTTAAGTTTGAACCACATAAGCTATTTAAAAAAAATAGTTCAACCCCTAAATATCAACAGTCTCAGTACTGGTTTCAGATTTGCTCTTAATAGATCCTACTGTCCAGAACATTGAAAACCATGGTTTTAATTTTAGTATTTTAAGCTGAGAATAGGTTAAAGAAATTTAGAATGCTTTCCCTCTAAATGAAGAGAATGTCCAATTCTCTCTTTTCTGGAATGACCAGTTATCACCTCACCCATGGGAAAAGCTGAATATTAAATAATATCGGTATAGCAGGTAACCAGTATTTGATGACTTTCTTTTGGCCAAAGTGTTATTTGTGAATTATTTTCCTCCTTCAACTCCTTTTTTCCACTGTGATTTCTAATTATATGAATCAGAATCGAATCAAAAGGAACTAGAAAAGAATACTGATTTATGAGTTAATTAATTTTTAGATAGGGGGAAAAGGACACATCTCAAACCCATAAGCTTCTTCTTCTTTGCCTAATGAACAGGAATTACAAAATCCCATTATCCCATGCCAACGTACTAATTTGCTGTTTGGGAACTTGAGAAGAGATGACAGCTACAGACAGTGTGGAGGGAAAAGCACCTTGAAACACATTTTGTCAAGTTGCAGCCCCTGGCGTTGACCTAGAGCCAATATTCCCAGAGACATGATGAAGTGTGAAAAGTACTGGCAGGCATTTTAGACTTAAAGAAAAAAAAAAGTTAGGAGGTAAGGGAACATGGGGACCAGTTGAGATTAATATTTCTGGGGTTTATAGTAGAAAAGGCAGAGCAATAGGAAGTAAAGAAATCCCTAAGGGGAGTTTCTTACAACAGCAGGAGATTAGAAACAGGATGGAACTGAACAGGAAGCCTATTTTTGCAGCTGGATCCTTCTCTACAAACCTGCGGTCATTCTGAGAATGACAGACAAATGCCAAGCAATTGCATAATCAAGAAATGATGATAGAATTTGCAGTCCTGGGAAAGGCTGGGGAAGTGAGGAGAGAGAGAAACAAAGAGAGTGAATGGGCAGTGGGCAGAAAGCAGGGGGAGGAAGAATAAATTATAGTTGAGCATTTTGCAAAGAGAACAAAATAGCATACTTGCTAGTAAATATAGATGTTAAAGTTAGGAAGATAAATTTAAAGTGACCTAGTCTAGATATTTTCACATTCTATAGCCACAGGGAAAACTTCAAACAGATTCATATGCAGAATCCCCATATGGACACAGAGAGCTGATCTGATTTAAGAAGAGGAGGGTGGGCTTAGGCCCATGTCCACTCGCCTCAACTCATGCTTGAAAGTCAACTCCTGGGACATTTAATGAAATCTTTAATGCTTTTCAAAACAATTGGAAAACCTGGCCTAACATGACCCTTCATTTAGTACTTGAGGAAACGGAGTCTAAGTTCTGGGCTCTGCAGAGGAGTATCTGGAAGCTATGAGCCTCTCTTATTCCCAGATGCTCTGAATTTGAACACTGGAAGAATTTAAGGAAACTGTGATGAAATTACAGGACTTCAATTCCGCTTTGTTATATCACAGGTGTTTGTTATTATTGTTCCTCTTGATGGAGATAACAATAGATGGATAGACTCTGATTTCATTTTAATAAACCAAGAATGATCCTTTTCTCTTTCAAAACTGACACTTTTCCTGGGATGGTAAATGAGGTAGGGATGGCAGGGATGCTTTAAACTCCACTTGCTCTCACTGATTCTTCCTGTCATAGTGACCTTTTTCCTAACAGCTTTCCTCAGTTTCCTGATTTGTGATGAATCCTTTGATAAGTATTTCCATTAACTTTCCACTCAATGTCAGCTCTTGGTAATGCAGCTTGTATTGACATTAACTCAGCTTCAGTTATTCACCAAGTTAGTAACTCTGCTGGCTGCTATGAGAGGGTAAGAGTATGTTACCAGTACTCAATAGCTGGCCCCAAATTCTTCCATCCTGAGGAGTGCTACCTTGCAGTGCAACTCTTTCAAAATATGTACTCAGATGCCCATCTGCTCTTGTTGAGACAACAATATATTGTATGAACATATATTACACATTTGTATAATTTTTTTTCAATTAACAATGTCTTAAAACTGAATTTTGAAGTTGTTGAAAGAAGCATGAAATTTGATAGTCATTTTCACTTTCCAGAAATGTGGATCTTAATAAGACCATAAAATTTCAAACAATCTTATTTCCCTCATCTGTTTAAGCGGAGACAAAACTTCATGGCTAATCTAGAATTAAAGAAAGCCTCAAATAAAATCAAATGGATATAGGTATATTTTCAAAGGCATAAAAATTATGTAAATATAGGATTTGTGTAACTACAATCACAAAAACATCAAAATGCTTCCTCTCCTGTGATCTTCTTTAACTAAAACCCTTGAGTGAGATGTTCAAAGTGAGAAATCTAAATCAGCAATATCTAAACTTTGACAACAAGAAAATTGGGGAAAATCTCCTAATTCCTCTTCACCTACCTTCAATGTGCATAATCATAACTATTTTTAATACTGAATAATAAGAAGAGTCCCCTTGTATGCCATAGTTTCCTATGTAAAATATACATAATCACAATTTTTAGGAATTTAAGACAATCCAATGCCTTTTTGTTAGTAAATGAAATAACAGAGATCTGAATTTAATGGTTTGGGGGCTGTTTATCATTTTTACTTCTCTCTGAAAGAATTTGTATTGCTTACTACATGCAATCTTACCAATAAAATTTTTCATTTTGTGTTTCATTTTATTAGAAAATAAAAATATAGAACACCTAAAGGTTAATTTCAAACAAACAACAACTCTCATGGTATTAATTTATAAGAAATGAGGGAAAAATATACTTTTGGCTAAAATTGAGATTGTTTGTAGGAGAGTCAAAATGAAGACAGAAAGAGGAAGGGTGAGATTTTACAGAAGAAAAATTGCTTTTCGGAGATGATATGCATTTAGTGGAGCATAAAATGAATTTGATCTGAATTGGGAATTCAAAATGTAGGAGTTTTATAGAATTGCTCAAATCCCAGCTCCTACATATGCGAAATCTATTTTCCACCTTAGAGATTTAGAAAATAAAACTACCTATTGGTAGAAGGCTAGAAATAGAGATTTTTGGCTTCTGGAAAGTTTTGAATAAGTTACTTATAGTCATATGAGAAATAGATGTTATTTCTAGAAAATCTATCATACTATGAAAGCAAGCATTCAAAGAGTTTAAAAAGTCAAGGTAAATATCACCCTGTATGCACACATGTCAATTTAAAATTATTCCGGGTGAATTTCATAAGGCTTCAAAAACTATTTTCTCTTTTAATTACAATAGTTAGTCATTTCCACAGTCATAAATATATTCATTAAATACTAATCAAATTCCTACCCCTGCTTTTTAGTTTCAGCTAACTTTAATTTTCTTTCTTCTTCTTAAAAATTGATCCTCCAAGGAAATGGATAAAGGCTGGAAATCTTATTTATCTGTGTCTTCATTTTTTATATATTTGGTAAATGGTAATTTCTTTCAAGTTGAATATTCTCACTTGCTTTAACCTTTTAGTAAAACCCAATCTCACCTTATCTACACATTAGCATCTACTCCCACTCTTCTTGCATTGTCCTTATTCCTTATGTTTTGAGTTAGTAAGGTATAGTGGTATAGTTTCATATTATAGAGTTTAACCATTGACTGGAAAACACAAGTATCTCTCATTTTCAGCATACACATAATATAATCAGCATCAAAATACAGATAAGCAAAAGGAAAAATGCTTAACTAAGTGGTTAAAATTGTATATATTTTGATGTATTTCCTATAATTTATATCTAAGCTTTATGCTTTGCATAATGCATGACTATTTTCCCCTATGAATACATTTATATCTTGGAAATAGCTTTTCTGTGCTGCAGAAGCATTTTTCCAAGTCATTCTGAGCAGAGGAGGAGAGCCACCTAGGAACACCTAAGCATCAATAAGTGCAAAGACTGGTGTGTAATAATATATGCGCGGTCACATTCTAGGATGATAAAACGGGGCTTTTTCTTACTAGTCTGAATAAAGCAGGGAAGTCTCCAAAGCTGATGACGTTGTAATGACTTCTACAGAGTAAATAGAAATTCCTCTAAAAGAAAATGGAAGATAAGAAATACAGAAAATAGAATCTTCTAGGCACTAAAATATAAGAAAATTGTATAAATTCTCTGAATCTCAAGGGTCTCATTCATTAAATAGGAGTAAAAATGAGATCTATGTATATAGTTGTATAAAAATTAAGATGTACATATTTTTATGAGGACGAAGTCAACCAGTCCTATTCAATTCCACACTAGTTAAGGATCAGAATTCTCTTCTTTCTCCCATCTTCACATATTATGTCCATATATTTTCCCTCTCATTCAAGTATTTATAAGGATTTAGGGTATTTAGTAAAGCAACATTGTGGACAGGCATATTATTAAAAATTGCAAGTTTTTCTTGTAATAAAATGTCTGGACATCTCTGATAAAACAAGTATCTTAACTTGTATAATTTCATGAGGACTAATTCAACTGCAAATTCTTAATGCATAAGGAATAGGTATGTAGCATGCTAAAGCAAGACAGGTTTTATTTTTCTCTTCACTATTTTACTACCTGTAACTTCAGATGCTGAAGTTCCAGTTTTCTTTTCAAATATTCTTAAGGATTGTCTTCTTTCACATCTCTGTCTCACTCAAGAATATATTGCCATTTTTCATCTGAAAGTCTATTGGAATGAAACTTCAGAAATGGAGAAAAGGTGTTCTTTACATATTCCATAGGCTTTATCAAAGGATGTCTATTGCCACCTGCTTTCACACAGCCATGTAGATCTAACAGAAAGTATTAGATCTATTAGTAGTTCTGAATTTGTAAGGAAAGGCACTACATACTCTCCTCTATGATGAGCACAATAGAAAGACTGTGCTATCTTCTGGCAATTGCAAAACCAAAGGTACAAATTGATGATTGAAACCAAAATTCTATGAGTACCTGCTCCACTCCTACACAGAGCTGCATCCTATCATCTAATTCTCACAATTGACTCAAGGACATCTTCTTAATAAAAATTCTAGAGATGTGAAACATATTGTATCATCACAATAAGAAACATGCCTACATTGAATAGCAAGAATAAAGCAGGACTGAAAAGGCAAGATTCATCTTTCTGCAACTCATCTATAAGAAACTAATTGGCTAGGTATGATGGCTCACACCTGCAATCCCAGTACTTGGGAGAGTGAGACAGGAGGATCCTGTATCACTGTATCAAAACAAAAAAATATATAAAATAGGGCTAGGG
Organism: Graphiurus murinus; assembly: GCA_004027655.1. Taxonomy (NCBI): domain Eukaryota; kingdom Metazoa; phylum Chordata; class Mammalia; order Rodentia; family Gliridae; genus Graphiurus; species Graphiurus murinus. Next base: position 12,559 of record PVLC010006165.1, on the reverse strand, counting down.
GTATAGATAAGAGATAGAATCCACATTACCACAAAAAAGAATAAAGGAAGGAAGGAAGGAAGGAAGGAAGGAAGGAAGGAAGGAAGGAAGGATCTAATTAGCTCCTTAATAAAAAATAGAACTATATTACAATGTGAGGATACACTAGAAATTAAGGGAAGAAGAAAGATATTTCGCCAAATTTCTTTCTGAAGTCTGTGAATTTCTCTGCCAATCCCATTAAGTAAAATCTGCTTGCTAAGGCTAGAAATCCATACTCCTGACTTATTACTTTGGAAATTCAACCCTGTTAGAAGACACAGTAATCACATTAAGACTGATTTCCACGTGTTTGTAGATATGTAGGATGCCTAGCCATTAGGCTCAAAGTTTAGCAGAAAATGAACACTAGGATAAAAGCAAAACATATCTAAAGATAAACTACTATTTGGTATGTAGGACTCTCTGCTGTCTGGCTCACTGCTATATTTGAAAACTTACTTTCCCAGCCTCCTGTCTGAGCTATTTGCAGATTGCATTTGAAAAAAAAAATCATATCAACTATCTATTCATATGTTCAGAATGAAGATATATGAGATTTTTATGATTAAAAGGTCTGGTAATTATCTCATTGGTTCTGTATCAGAGAAGGTTGATATTGCCTTGTGATTTAGATGTTTTTTGTTTTGGTAAAGGAAAAAAGTATTATTTTAACACAAAACTACCTGCGATTTTAATATGTGATATGTAGAAACCCTTCATGATGTTTAAATATATGTAATGGAAACTAATAATACACAGAACTCTATTCATTTTTAGCATATATGAATTATACCTTAAAATGACAAGATTGTCCATGCCTTAGTTTTCAAAGGAAACTAATCACAAAATAAAACTATATCACAGTACCTATTATATTTTGACATTTTATGATACATGACTTAGAATTTGGTACAGATCTTTCAACAAGGCTTTGTCTAGCCGTGTGGAAAAGACAAGTATCAAAATTTTTAAAACTTAGGGCTTGGGACATCTGCTTTCTGGAAAAAATGAAAGTTACCTGCATTTTGAAAATTCATACAGTTATTTGGGAGTGGAGGTATGTGCTTGAAATTCTAGTACATGTGAGGCTGTGATAGGAGGATTGAAGGTTCTAGGCCAGCCTCAGCATCTTAGTGAGACTCTGTTTCAAAATAAAAATGTTTGAGTGTCTACCTCAAAGGTAGAACTCCCCTGGTTTCAATCTCCAGTAAAACACACACACACACACACACACACACACACACACACACACAAACATACACACACAAAATTAATTCAGTTGTATTCTAAACTACTTGCTCACTGCTTTCCTGTGAACAATGTTGCTACTAGTGATAATATAATAACAATAGAAAAGGAATTCCAAGTTGACCAAATAGTGGTTCCCAGAGATCACCTCCTCTTCCACAAAAATGAACCAAAATAATAGATGAGTAGATGTATTTTAAGGTGAATTACCAATAAAGAACATTGAACTCAACAAGGGAAAAATGGGGGCCCTCCTAGTTCACCTCATATGCTCAGTTCTGGAATATTCAGGATAATAGAAAAAGTTGTGTAATTAGAACAAAGTTGATGATGAGGAGGAGTAGGTAGGGACACATCTATTCATGGGAACTTAAATTTAAGACACTATATTTTTCCTGAGTAGATGATAAATTGCCAGAGTTACAAAAGACTACTGGCAGCAAAGAAGAGTGGGAAAGTAATAAAAATATTAGATCAGGGATCATTAAAGAAAACTAAATAAAATACAGAGGACATGGAGGGTGAAGAAAAAGCAAAGCATCAGTTCTGGATAAAATGAGTAAGTTCAGCAATGGAAAAATAATTACTCATGTGTTCACTAAGGCACTCAACAAATATTTTAGAGACTCTTGTATGTTTTACCACATTTCTCAGAGATATTGGAGGAAGCAAACCAGGCACAAATCTCTACATTTATAGAGCTGTCATTTTAATTAGGGGCAGAGTAAATAAATAACAATGCTTAGAGTTGTTTTAAATTATGGGGAAAAGGGGATGGAAAATAAGAAAAGCATAAGAAAGGGACATTTGAGTACATACCTGTGGAAAGGAGGGAGTCTTCCTAGCAATGATGCAGAATGAGCAAATGCATGTGGGCAAAAGTACCTCAGATGCCTCAGAAACAGTGAGGCCAAAGGCTTCAGCTGAGTAGTCCAGTGAGAGCAGTAGGGACTGAGACATGAAAGGGATAGCAGGTCTCTATTGGTCATTCTAGGGTATAATGATTTGGATATAAACTGTCCCCCTAGCCCTCATGGAAACAAGGTAGCAATCACAGGCTTGGTTGCTAAGGAGGGGTTCTGGGGGTGGTCACTCATATTGATCATAGCAGTGAGAATTAGCATACGGTATTTATTTTTTACTTTGGAAAAGGTGAAAAGTCATTGCAGGACTTTGAGCAGAGGAATGATATAACAAAATGAAGTCAAGGGAGTAAATACAGGACTCAAGTCAGTAACATGCCCAAAATCAGGAATAGGGGTGTGACATAGTCAGGAAAAAAGGACTCACCTCAAGAGTGATAATTTCAAGTATGTGCTGTGTTTCTTTCATTTTGTGCTAACTTTAGAGTTAATAACAAAGGTTTTGGTTTGTCGACTGAGTCAGTTTTCATTCAGATGTATGAATAGCTAAATTCAGTAACAGCTTCATGTATTTAAAATCAAGCCCATACAAATGCTTTTTTTAGGTCAAAGTAGTTTTTTTTTAATACTAGGTTAATTAACTAGATCTTCTAATCTTATCTAAATATTACAGTAGTTACCTTTAAATGTTTTTGTAAGTCCCCAAATTTATAAAGTCTGTTTTCTTTATAGTTTTATTTTATTTTATCATTTCATTTATTTTAGCACCTGAGATTGAAGTAGGGGCATTCAAGCTACACCCTCAGCCTTTTTATTTTTATTTTGAAACAGAATCTCACTAAGTTGGCCTTGAAGCTATGATCCTCTTGTCTCACCTTCCTAAGTACTGGGATTACAGGCATTTGCCACCACTCCCAGTATAGTCTTTCTGTGGATGTAAAAATGACTGACTTTAATGGAAATATAAAACACAAAAGTCCTGAGATCTGCTTCATATGAAAGGACTTTGCCTTGCAAAATAAAATTTGGGAAATGAACTTAAAAAAATATGACACAAAGTCTAAGTTCTGGACTTGACTCCTCACCATCTGCAGCCAATCTGCATTGCCTGTAAATTCAATCAGACATCTTGCCCATCTGTAAATTCCATCCCTTTCATACTGATTATCCCATAATTAATGGAATTTTATTTCATAGTTCTCTTTGTTTATTTGTTAGACCTGGTTTCAAAAATCCCAATAGGGCGACTGGAAAAAGAGAGATTCCTTATAGAAAATGCATGTCTTTAATTTTATGACTCTTGAGAAACTAGAAATATGGAATAAAAATCTTGTCACTACCAAATAGTAAAATAATACAATATTTAATTTCACTTTAATCCATTGTAACACTCTTTACATAGAAAAAATGCACGAGTTCGACACTTACAAAAAAATTAGTCTGTGAAAGGCAGTTTACTCTTTTTTGTGTTTATTTATTTATTTATCAATACTGGGGATTAAACCCAGGGGCCTTCTACCTCTGAGGTCCACCCATAGCCCTATTTTATTCTTTATTTTGAAACAGGGTTTCTCTAAGTTGAAGAGGGCCTCACAGGTTGTTGAGGCTGGCTGCGAACCTGCAATCCTCTTTTCTCAGTCTCCCAAGTACTGGGATTACAGGGGTGCACCACCAAGCCCAGCTTTCAGAAGTTATCTTGCCACAAGCAATGTGTGGTGAATGTCACAGAAGCAGCACAAAGTAAACAACCAAAGAATTCGAAAGCACTCTACAGTTTCTCTAATTTCGCAGTTGCTCCTCAGTACAACACTAGGCTCCCTTCGTTACACAGACAAAGATAGGAGCCGTCAAAGGTTCAAGTGGGGCACTTACAGTCCCTGACTGGAGAGATGGAGGCCCAGCGGGGACCAAGCAGGCAGTGACCTGTGGGTGACCTCTGAAGTGCAGGGTGACAGGCGCTGAAGGTGTGAGAGGCCAGGAGCTGAGAGCTGAGCCTGCCCGGCAGCACCACCGAGGTGTGTGTTGAAGCCGCTGGCCCCCTGGGGCTTGTGGTGGGCACGTCCCCACTGCAGAGACCTGCAGACAGGGAGCCAGAGGGGGCAGAGCCCCGACCCCCAGGGTCACGAGCCGCTTCTCACAGTGGGGTTGTGCCTGCACCATGATCTGTGTTAGAAGCTGTGGCCATTTCTGCCATCAGCTGACAGGAGGCTTTGGGAACTGTGGGCTGCCGTATGGCCGGACTGTTCTAGAAGGTTCCATTGTCACATACACTGAGGTCATGGTTGAAGCTTCTCTCTCTGATGGCGCAGAACCTGAGATGGCAGGGACTCATGGCAGTGTACTAAGACGTTGCGGTCTCCTTCCTTCCCTCCGCTATTGGTCTAACCGTCTGGCCCCACAGAAGGAATATCTGCTGAGTGGCTTGTGGAGAGGGGTAGAGAGGAGTGGGGAGCGCTCGCCCAGAGCAGGTGGGTGGGCAGAAGATGGAGGGATGCAGGCGTCACCAGCTCAGGTGGGCCGCATGGCGCTCAGGCAGGAACACCGGCCTTGGGTCACAGGCCTGGGTTCAAGTCCTCAGCTGTTGTTTCCTAACCGCTGAGTGGCCTCAGGCCACGATTCAGAAGAGAAGAAAGATTCACTGGAGCTTCATCCCTTGACTTCCAAGTAGAGGTAGCCAAGAGCCATGCTTCTCCCAGGACGTGGAGGCTGCAGGTTTGCTGATGATTACTCTGAAGAAAGATAACCAGGCATGGTGATCATGTCCACACGTGGCCGGCAAATCAAACCCCATTGGGAGTTGAGGCATGACTGATTTTGCTGGCACACCGCTAGGCGATGACTCCCAGGGCTGCAAAAGGCCTCCTTCCCAGGACTGTTTTGGGGAATGTAAAGCTCCTAGGACAGGGTAGGACTCGGTATATGTCACTTCCTTGGGCCACGTCATCCCTTCCTCGTCTGCAGTCATCATGTTCCCCGCGCAGCTGAGAACTGAGAGTTTAATTGCAATGATTATTCACTGGGCAGAACCCCATTCCCGGTTAAACGCAGCCTTCCACCCACCCTGCCCTCCCCAGTTTACTCTTAATATATTGTCTGACTTTGAAAAATGAAGAGAAGGGACAAAAACATTTGGGCCATTATGTTTCTGCTCTACAAGAGGGAACAAAATTAACACATTGTTTAGTAGATGAATTTTAAATTTAACTTTCCAATTCTAATAATGTCTTTTAGACCAAGTATGGACTAATTGATTGAAGAAATGTAGAAGCTAAAAGGTGGTTTCTGAATCTATTTAATCATTTCCAAAAAGAAAAAAAAAATCTTTATAACCAAATATCTACAAATAGAAGATTGTTCTATCTGTTTTGGAACTCACAAAAACCCAGTCATCACAGGTATACAAAAAGTTGAGTAATACACTCAACTTTGGTTCATGTTATTAAATTGCCCATGAGCAAGGAGTTCTTTTTCTTTCACTGTTATAAACTTTGCCTTCCTCTGTCAATAGGATTTAATGTGCATAAGATTAAGGGCATCATTTGACATCATGGGGTAGGAGAAATGACTTTCAATGTAAGCAAAGCAGAGTCTCTAGTCCAAAGTGGTCTGTTTTCAAGAAACTGACAACTTGTAAACAAAAAAGATTTTTAATGTCTTACCAGCACTAAAAGACCATCCTCATCTTTTTAAAATGTTCATATAATAATGCAAGATGTGATTGAATGTTATTCATTTTGTCTCCATTGACCACATGGTGTCTGTTAGTTCTAGCTTAATTTGTCAAGATAAGGCACTCTAGTTTAAAGATGGGAATAAATGAGCTCTGTCATCTCAAGGTTCTCAAGAACAGAGTCTGCTGTTTTTATTTTCTATCCATGTAACTGCTCCTTAATTATGGAACTGAGTCCTCAATCAGCAATTTGTGGAGCTTTTTATTAAATCTAAGTGTTCCTTCTGTCATAGTCATGAAAGAATCCCAATTTGCAATGCCATTGGGAAAAAATCAAACTATTAGTAGCTTTATTTGCTATAATATACATTTTTCTGGGCATTTTAAATACATAGATCTATCTTTACTGCTGGTTATATGAACTTTTCTTTAGAGAAGTTGTATTTCTAAACAGAAGACTACATCAGGAGAAAAAATAAGAGATAAAGAAAGATGATTAAGATCTTAGGAAGATAAAATCTTGAATCACAATTACAGGGTATTTTATCTAGCACAGAATTTTTTTTTCAAGGTTTCAGTAACTCTGAGTATCAAGAGGATTTTTTCCAATTTGCTTGCAGAAGCAGAAAGAAAAGAATTCTGCCATAAAGAGTGGCTATTTTAGAACAGTAAATCTATGTGTCTTAGGGATCTCCTTAGATGTATGATTCAGGAACACAATGCAAGACTCTAGTAGGTTTGGAGTGAGGATCCTTTAATTGATAGTGAGGTCTTCAGGCACTGAGCTTGAAAGCAATGCTGCTGACACTTTAATCTTAAAAAAGGCTTGAAAAATAGAGTCATTATGCTTTCCAATGGAGTGACCAATTCCAATTAAATCTTTGGGCTACCAAGTAAGCTTTGCACCCAGCTTGGAATAAACACTGGTGTTCCAATGCATTAAACTTTGAGATTCTGGTAGATGTAGTAGAGGACTGATATTGAGCTCTCACCTGTTTTGAAGGAGTCTAAACAAAGATACACTTGATAAAGTCCTTGATGAGCATTTTAACCACTGTTAATGGAAGCCTAGATTAGAAGAACTAAGCAACAAAATTAAAAATAAAGAGGTTTCATTTACACATTTAATTTTAGTAGTAATTTTGCTTTAAGTCCATTTTAATTTTTATTTAATCCCATTAAATTGAAATTCATTCATTTATTTATGTATCCATTTCCTAAAGCACTCCCTTACTGACTGATAGATATTTTCTAATATTAGCCCGAAATCATCAGATCACAGGATAGGTGGTAGATAAAGCAGACAGTTTCTTATGTTTATAAAAACGGGGATATTTCCATTTTCTAAGGTCTTCGTTTTCTTTCTTCAGTGTTCTAGATTTTTATTGTGTAGATAATTAGTTAGGTTTGTTCCTTAGTATTTTATTTGTTGAGACTATTATGAATGAATTTTTCCCCAGATTTCTTTTTCAGTGGATTTGTGGTTGGTATACGGAAAAGGCATTAATTTCTGTAAGATGATTTTTTTTGTGTGTGTGTGGTATTGGGGATTGAACTCAGGGGCATTCTACCCCCGAGCTGCATCCCCAGCCCTATTTTTTATTCTTTATTTTGAAACAGGGTCTCACTAAGTTGCAGAGGGCCTCACTGGGTAGCTGAGACTGGCCGAGAACCTGGATCCTCCGGTCGTAGCCTCCCAAATGCTGGGATTACAAGCGTGCGCCACCACGCCCGGCTCTGTAAAATGATTTTGTATCTGGAAATTTTGCTGAATTTATCAGCTCTTCGAGTCTTCTAATTGAGTTTTCTGGATCTTCTAAGTATAGGTTCATGTCATCAGCAAAGTCATGTGTACACATATTAATGTTATCACTTTAAATCTCACTATATTGTATAATTTCAATGCACCGATAAAATTATTTAAAAAAAGAAAGAAAATGAGGTGGTCTAAAACAAGCATGAAAGGTAAACTCAGAAATCCTTAATTTCAAAATTAACTTCTGCACTGCATTAGTGACACTTGCCATTTTTCAAGTTCTACTGAATAATTTTAAAAATTGAGAATAACTGGGTGTGGTAGCACATGCCTATAATCCCAGTACTTGGGAAGCTGAGGATTTCATAATTGTAATCTCAGTATTTATAGGAGGATCACAGATTTGCAGCCAGTCTCATCAACTTAATGAGTGTAAGGAGGTCCTTGACATCTTAGAGAGACCCTGTTTCAAAATTAAAAAAAAAATATATAGGACTGAGTGTGTAGTTCACAAATAGAAAGCTCTGGGTTCAATCTGCAGTACCATACACACACACACACACACACACACACACACACACACACACACACACACACAATGAAAATACAGTTACTACTTAATACAAAAAAGCATTGTCGCCAAGTATTTTTTTAAATAAAAAATCTGTTTACAAATTGTGGCTGGGATTTGGCTTAATGGATGCAAGATAAAATTTTTAAATGATTTGTAATTTATATCTATTTTATCTTCTGAACTGATTGCTCAAGGTTATAATTTGAGTAAATCTCTAGTCTTTTTAAGGTTTTTTAAATATTTTTTATTTTATTTTTTTATTGTAGTAATTCGTGCGTTGTAAGCATACATCTGTTAGGTACAAATTGTTAACGACATATTTGCACACATTTCTCATTTGACCCCTTCCCCAATTCCCACCGCGCTCCCTTGCCCTCCCTCCCTCTCAGGTTCAGTTCAGTGAGTGACCTTGATAGAGTTGTGAAAGTACATCATGTGCCTTATGGTGTCCCCCCTCCCCGTCTATCCCCTTCGATTAAATCAACTTCTTTGCTTATTGAGGGTGTCTCCTTTTCATCTGGAGACCTTCTTATGCCTCATCTTCTCCCTAGCATTCTCATATTAGGGAGAACATATGCTCTTTTGCTCTTTGTGACTGGCTAATCTCACTCAACATAATGTTTTCCAATTGCATCCATTTCCCTGCAAATAACATGATTTTGTTCTTCTTTATGGCTGAGTAAAATTCCATTGTGTACATATCAAACTATTAATTTTTCTCCCTCTTCTCCTCCTATTCTCTTTAGTATTTTCTCATTCCTTCTTTTTTATTCTTCTTTCATCTTTAAAATTTTATCAATGATTTAATAGAATATTTGTTTATTTAATACATAAAATATTAATTTATTTTTTAAAAAACTCAGAAGACATATGAGAATATACTGAGACAATTCTCTCTGCTTCTGCAGGGCTCAGCCATTCAGTTTTTCCTCATCTGCTTTCCTAGATTCTTAGGTATTCTTGTAGGAATTGTCTCACATATTCTCTTTCTCTCTCCATATACATGTATATCCCACTCTATTCAAAATGGTGGGTGTTATATTCACCATTCTGCAGTTTTGTTTATTCACTGGAAATTAATTTAAAATACATTTTAAAGATTGTTCCATATGGGTTTATATATTTGTTTTTACAGCTGTAAAATATTCCATTGTGAATTTACCATAAATTATTTAGGAAGTTTGCTATTGATAGACATTTCAATTGTTGCCAAAGTTTTTATTCGAGAGCAATGCTCCACATCACTTCACACATGTGTTCTCTAAAGGACACATTTCTGTAATTGAAATTGGCAGTTCAAAGGGTAAATGCATTTGTAATTTATCAATCCTGTCAAATTTCCCTTTATAGATGGACCAGTTTAGATCCCCATGAAACACATATCAGAGTACGTTGTTCCTATACATTCACCCCATTCACACTCACAATACTTTAACAAATATTTGACCATTATCAAATATACTAAAATAAAATATCTCATTACATTAAACTGAAGAGCTTCTATGCAGTTAAGGAAACTATCAAGGACCACAACAGAGAGCCCATAGAATGGGAGAAAATTTTTGCCAGCTACTCCTCCAATAAAGGACTAATATATAGAATATAAAGAGAACTCAAGAAACTCACAGCTAAGAAAACAAATAAAAAAATGGAAAATGATCTAAATAGATACTTTACAAAAGAAGAAATACAAATGGCCAATTAATGTATGAGGAAATATTCAACATCATTAACAATCAGAGAGATGCAAATCAAAACTACCCTGAGATTTCACCTAACTCCAATTAGAATGGCAATCATCAAAAATACAAACATCAATGTGGAGAAGTGGGAACCCTAATACACTGTTGGTGGGATTGCAGATTAGTGCAACTACTTTGGAAAACAGTATGGAGGATCCTCAGATGAATGGGAATGAACCTACCATATGATCCAGCAATACCACTTCTGGATATCTACCCAAAAGAATGGAAACCAAACTATCAGACCAATGCATGTGTATCTATGTTTGTAGCTGCACTATTCACAATTGCCAAATTATGAAACCAGTCAAGATGTCCATCAACAGATGCATGGATTACAAAACTATGGGATATATACAAAACAGAAGTTTACTCAGCCGTAAAGAAGAACAAAATGTCATTTGCAGAGAAATGGATGGAACTGGAAAACATTCTATTAAGTGAGATTAGTCAGTCACAAAAAGTAAAAAATCATATGCTCTTCCTAATATGTGGAAGCTAGGGAGAAAGTGGGACATAAAAGGGACTCTAGATGAAGAAGAAGAAATCTTAGATTAGCAAAGAAGGTGAATTAACTGAAGGTGATGGGGGGGTGGGGAGACACCCTAATGCACATGATGTACTATCACAAACATAACAAAGCCAATCACTAAACTGAACCTGAGAAGAAGGGAGGGAGAGGGATTGGGGCAGGAATTGGAGAAGGACTAATTGAGAGATGTGTGCACATATGACTCTACCAGCTTGTACCTAACAAAAATGTATGATTACAGTGTATCAATAAAAAAATAAAAATAAAACATCTCAGTGTTATAAATTTGGATTTATCTTAATATGAGAAAAGTTGGACATCTTTCCAACTCTTTAAAGATATTTTATATTTCCTTTTCTGTTAATCATTTCCATGTAATTTGATTATTTTTCATTGTGATATTTCATTTTCTTATGAATAGTTTTGTGCATTTTTCCTCACTTCTGGGAATATATTTCTTATTTTCTATGTACTTAGTTGCACACATTCTTTTTATTTTTATTTTAAATTGCTTTTTATAATACTTTTCTTCATTATTATAAGCTCTAGAAATCTAATGCATTTTGGGTGGGCTTAACATCACATTAAAAATTTGTTTGACATATTCAAGTTACACTGTCATTACTTTTCTACTTTAATGTATTCTCTATTAACTTTTAATATATATTCCAAAATGAAGTAATTTATGTGTGTGTGTGTGTGTGTGTGTGTAGTGCTGGGATTGAAACTAGGAATGTTCTATCTCTGGGGTACATCTCCAACCCATTTTATCCCTTATTTTGTAACATATTTTGAATCACGGTCTTACTAAATATCCCAGGCTTATCTTGAATCTGCAATCCTCCTACCAAGCACTGGAATGACAGGTGTGAAATAAATCTGGCTTACGTATTTTTTATTTGTTACTTTCTTTTTACCTTTTATTTATTTACTTACTTATTTATTTTTTGGTGGGGATGGGGACTGGGAATTGAATCCAAGGACATTCTAGCTCTGAGTTATACGCTCAGCTCTTTTTTTTTTTTTTTTTTTTTTTTCTTTGAAACAGAATCTCAATAATTTGCTGAGGAACTCATTAAGGTGCTAAGGCTGGCTTCAAACCTGCTTTTGGCCTCCCAAGTACTGGGATTACAGGTGTGCACCATCATATGTGGCTCAATTTTACTTATTTCAAACAAATTTAAATTTATGCTAATATGTACTAAACAGAGTGAGTTTAGCCAAGTAATCAGTTGTTATTTCTGTCATATACTGATTATGTAAAACATTTCAGCCTATTACTGGAATTTTTTATTCATATACCATATCACCATTTTAACTAACTTTATAAGAATATTTAAATATTTTCATTTATATTACCTCTCATTACTGTTCTCTTTCACAATTATGCTCAATCTTATTACATACTAATACTGCCTTATGAACTATAGAAACATTAAATAAATCCTCCCAAAGCACTACATTTGTATGGGTTCAAGTAGATTTACAATTGAATTTGTATGGAATTTTTAGTTGTTTATGAATTCTAAATGATTATGGTTCTATAGTAAATTCTACTAATTTCTTTGTCTTAACTTATTTTCTTAGTAATACATTTCAGGGAATCCTCTTGGTAATTGTCAAGTATACAACCATGTATTCTTATGAGTTCAGTCATATACTTTGCCAATGAATAAATTTAAGACATTTACTTCTTTATTATTTACATTATCTATCTTTATTTTTATACATTTTATTTATTTATTTATTTATTTATTTATTTATTTATTTATTTATTGCGGTACTGGGGATTGAACCCAGGGGCATTCTACCTCCAGGCTACATCTCCAGTCCTATTTTTTAGTCTTTATTTTGAAACATAGTCTCACTAAGTTGGGGAGGGCCTCACTAAGAAGCTGATGCTTGTGCCTGGTGTGGTGGCACATGCTTGTAATCTTAATACATTGTTGGTGGAATTGCAAACTTGTGCAACCACTGTGGAAAACAGTATGGAGGATCCTCAGAAGAATGGGAGTGAACCTACCATATGACCCAGCAATACCACTACTGGGTATATACCCAACAGAATGGAAACCAAATTATCAGACCGATGCATGTGTATCTATGTTTATAGCAGCTCAATTCACAATAGCCAAACTATGGAAGCAGCCAAG